>PVKU01008513.1:0-72901 GCA_004027475.1 Anoura caudifer
TTTTTTTTTTTTTTTTTTTTTTTTTTTTTTGAGGGACAACTGAATCTCTACAAACACACTTAGTGTAGGAGAAAACCTTTGAGTTAGAAGGCATTTTAGTTTTTATATGTAGAATTTCCTTGTGGCCGGGGCTGAGGGTGGGGAGGAATCTGTAGGCCCAACTCTGTCAGCCGGGGAGCTTATCCAGCCTGGGAAGATGAGGCCTCAACACCAGTTTTCTGCACTGGTGTACTCATGAGACCATGTGGGCCTCCCACCCAGTCCTGCGTAGCCCCAGCAACTATGTGACGGGGGTGGAAGCAGATAGATGAGGTTGGTAGTGGAGAGAGAAAAGCCATCCTGAGTACCATGTTCCCACAATCCCCTCCCACTTTCTGCCTTCTATGACCCAGCCAGCAGCTTCTGACCGCCAGCGAACTGCACACAACTCAGCCCGGCCCCAAAGCTTGTAGACTGATTTGTGAATGCCTGCCGCAGACACTCGCCGACCAGAGAAACCGAATGCGGGGCTCTGGTTGTTTCATTTCCACAGCGGCAACCTCTAGATCTCCCCTAGAATAAATCCTGGGTAATGAGATGTGGCTTCTCCTTGAGTTAATTGTGCCTAACAAACATCCAGAAAATAAACTCAAGGATATCTTGTAGCCTAACCCCAATGAAGCAGGTTGTTTCATAGACCAGGAATGAACAAAATAGCCCTCTGGCTCAAGTCTCCCTGTCTCTCAGTCAGAGTTTGCCTTTGTTTTCACTGTTAGCATTTCAGCATATTACTAGAAGAGTTTTAAAGAAAGTATATTTGAATAAAAGAGATCTCTCTTCTCCTTGACTCAAGGAAATGTAAGGCTGTGTCAATGGACCAGCCTTGGTGAAAACAGACAGAAGGTAAATTCTTATGGGTAGAATTGAGTTTTATTTACTCTGGTTCCCTCACCTGAACTAAATTCCTTCTAAATAATCTTGCATGCACAGAGAAAAGAGCAAAGCTTTCTACCCGTTTTGAGAGTCTGTTTTCAGGATTGCAGGGTATAAATGTAATACAGTGAGTCAGCCTTTTCAGCAAGCACGGAGACAGACTCCTCAGCAAGGGGAACAGAAGCCACCGGGGTTGAGTTTACGTGGGCAGAAAGGAGGACGAACAGCTGCAGCACCAGGATGGCTTACTGTGCAAACCAAACTGGTTTAGAATCAAAAGGACTTAAGGAATTCAATGCAATTCAGATTACACACATCAGTTCCACATCTTATGGGGAGGTGCCTGCTGATTGAAGATTAGCCCATAGCAAAGGAAAAAATAAAAGTGTGGAGGAACTGGTCAAACAAGATCGAGGTTGTATTATTTGTGTAGCTGCACAGTGTGGAGCAGCTGGGGCCGGGTGAAGTGGGTGCCCACAACAGGAGCGAGGGATCTGCTTGAACAATGTCAGCATAAGTCACAGACCAACGGAGCGAAGGTGACCATTTCCACCAGACCCATCCGTGTGTCCATGGTCCCTGAAAGGCCACAACTTCAGAATCGTGAATGAGACATAAAGGGTGAGATCAAAAATATGTAGCTGAGCAGAAACATGTTCAATTTTGTTACCAAGCAGACAAGAACATGAGCTTACTTCAAAGTTAGAAGTCCACTCACCAACTTTCATTTCCCCCATTCAAGCAGCAGATGTCAGAAAATAACAAACCAAGGCATGGAGTGTGCCTTCGCATCCCCACCCCACGAGATACAGAGAGGAAATCCTACCAGTTTCAGGACACCTTTAATATCTCCTCCAGACACATACCCGCTAGTACAAAACTCAAGTGAGAAGAAGCTGCAAGTTTCCTGCCTCCAGGTTCCTGGTGGTTTGTACAAAGGCACTGTATTTCCCCTGCTCTCCTTAGCTTTGATTCCATAGCCATTCGGGCGGCACTGAAATAGCGAAATGGCAGGCAGGCTAGTAAATTACTAGCACATGGCAAGTTAGCAAGGGAAAGCTCTTAGTCCTCAGGCACTGAGGGACCATCAATCTCCCTTTGTTCCGCCTTTTAATGAACTTCACAAGGAGCCTGGACCCAGAGAACCATATCTATAGACACATAAAGGACTTGATCTAGCACAATGAGTTTTGGCCCTGGCTGCACATGACTTTCACCTAAGGAGGTTTCCTGAAATTACCAGGCCTAGTCCCCATCCTGGACCAGTTAAATACAATAGCTGAAGGTTGGATACAGGCAACTACCTGTTAAAAGCTCCCCAGATGATTTCAGTACACAGCCAGGGTTGAGAACCACAGATCTATTCTAAGACCTCACCTGTTTATAAGTCACATCCTAACTTCAATGTTGTTTTATAAAAAACTACTGAAACATAACATGCACACATTCCGTGTTATGGTTGTTTTCAGTTGATTGGGCAGATTTCGGCAGCCTTGGAAATAAGGTGAGTAATCCGTGTTGAGGACAAAAGTTGCCAACAGGAGAGTCAGCAGGGATGCATCTGTCATTTAGGAATGGGCTTAGCTTCAGGTGATAGAACATTTGTCTAATAGTGGCTTAAAGAGATAGGGCCTCATTTGTCTCATACAGCAAGAAGTTTGGAAGTGGACTATTTAGAGCTGGTGGGGTGGCTCAACAATCCCAGGGGGGACTCAGGCTCGCTCTTTTTTCTGCTCTGTAGAGAGGATTGCCAGTTTTAACAGCAACGATGAAAACACAAGACACACAGTTCAATTTGAATTTCAGACAGATAAATTTAGCAGAAGTATGTCCCATGGAATATTTGGAACATACTGACTCCATTTTTGATGTTTGCTGACAGCTTTCAAGCCCTGTCACTCCCTCTTTTCCTTCTCCCCCGCCCTGTCCCGACCTGAGCAAGCTGATCAGAAAGGCCAGGTGCTCTTGTCCTTGGTACCAGCCATAAGTGCAAACCACAGAGAGCTGCAGCCCCCGCAGCTCAGCCTCGCCCCTCACCACCACAAAACCTCAAGGCAGTCGCCCCACCCTGTTCTCTCAAAGCTTTTTTCACATTTGCTGGGGAGCCTTCCCAGATATCCTCAGGAACTCATGAGGTGAGTCACAAATCTCTCACACCCTCTTGGTATGTGTGTGATGTCAACAGTCTCCACACCGGGACCAAAAGTGGGATGGGAGTCCATCCACTTCTGAGGATGACCCCAACAGGAGAGGTGACCACAACACTTACACTAAAAAATTAATTGTTTTCTATCTGAAATTTATATTGAATGGCACACCCTATATTTTTATCTGGCAAACTACCTCCGAGCCTTCCTCTTCACACCTGTTTCCTCTGAGTCACAGGTGGGCACTCCAACTTCATGTCTCAAAGCCATGTTCCAAGGCAAGAAGAGGCAAAGAAGTTTTCCTTCTGGTGAGACTTGGCTTTTTTATTCAGGAAGGGAAGCTCTCCCCAGGTGCTTCTGGATGCGTTTCATTATGTGAATGTGCTCGTGGGGGCATGCTTGATGCAACAGAGCCTAGAAAACTGAGTATTTTAACCTTTCATAACAGGGAGAATGAAGGATAGTAATGGACTTTGGGAAAATAAGGCCACAGTACTTAATAGAAAGTTGTCCGTTGCCTTATGTAATGGGTATAACATCTCTAACATACTGTAACTGAGCAAACTGGGGCTCGTCCCCATGTCACCTCCATTCATGGCCCAACAATTAGTGTTGAAGGAAACAGGTTTTTATTTGCAGGATTCCAACCTCGGGGCAGAGGATGGGGAAGGTGGGTAGCAGGGAGCACTCCTGCTCAGAGCCCAGTTCTCCCACGAGACCCAGCACTTCCCTTGCTCCCCACCAGGCTACAAACCAAAAACACAACCCAAACTTCCCCACATCCTTATCTGTTCTTCAGCCGCTGCACAAACAGGGCTCCATCCCCTCTGGAAGGCACACTTGTGGGTTTCAGAGTCGCCATCCTCTCACAGCAGCTCTCCCCTTCAGAATCTGGGGTACATTGTCCCCAGCCTCCATGCAGTGGTTCAGGGAAACATGTGCCGTGTCACACGGGATCATGGTGGAGTCCAGGGAGGTACACGTCCCAAGAGAATGACTTCTTCTGTGTATGTCCTTCAGAGAAGCAGAAGTCTACATTCCTGGTCATGATTCAGTTCCAATGCATCTCCCTCGAATCCATGCCTGATGAGGCAGGTTCCTGCACAGCTCCCTCAGCTCTGTCTTTACACCCTTTCCTAAGCTCAACAGCCCGCCTTTCTCACTATCCCAGGCCGAGTGGCAGAATCCTGGCTCCTAGCTGCCATGGCTTCTACCTTACACACCAGCCCTCATGGCAGACCACTTCACTGCAAACTGCAGAGCTGCTTGCTGCTTCCTCCCTCAGACCTCATGGCTGAGTCCCCCTCCTTCATGGCTCCTTCCTCACTACCCCTGGCTGCATGGTAGAACTGTGACTCCCGGCCAAGATGGCTTCCACTTACTACTGACCTCATGGCCAGCAGGGCAGCCCTTCGACACCCTTTCAAACCACATGACTGCTACCCCTTCCCCAACCTCCTACCCATGGGCTGTGGGAATATTTTTGAGGACCCCCATTTGGCACCATGTTTCACTAACTGTCACCAACCCATAAGCCAATTCCCCTCTCTGAATCTGGTAAGCCTTGGGGGTGGAAAGTGGATGTATAAGGTTGTCCAAAAAGTCCATTTATTTTTTTTCCATAAAATAAAAAGACGCATTTTTCATTTTCACCAATAACTTTATTGATTTGGATATTTTGAGTATGTAGGCTATCTCCCATGTGGTATAATGTTGATTGTTCTCAAGTAATGTCTCAGTTTGATCGCTATCAACTTCAATTGGTCTACCCCACCATGGAGCAACATCTAGGAAAAAAACTCCAGCACGAAACTTCACACACCACTTTTGACCCATTCGATCAGTCACAGCACCTTCTCCATACACTGCACAAATCTTTTTTGTGTGTTGCAGTTGCATTTTACCTTTCTTGAAATAATAAAGCATAACATGCCAAAAATGTTGCATATTTTCTCCATCTTCAATATTAAAATGGCTACATAAAAATTCACCAATTTTGATGTTTGTTTTAAATGCATGTTGATATGACAATTGTCACAACACAATACAACAAAATTGTTTCAAGTGAAATTAAATAAAACTAAGTGCCTTCTTACAGAAGAAAGCATATGAAATTTTTGGCCAACCCAATAAATGTCTTCTGGGACCTGCACCTTTGACATCAACTGGAAGTTTGTTAGAAATGCATAATCTGAGATCCCAACATGGACCTACCGAACCAGAACCTATATTTTAACCAAGTCCATAGGCAACTGTATGTATATTAAAGTTTGAGAAGAACTAGCCAGAAGAACACTGTTTTTCATATTTGGCAGCCTTTACAATAGCCCCAGGAGCCCTAAAAACTACTGCCCTAGACATTCTCGTTCAAGTAGACTAGGGTGCAGCCTTCACATTGGGATTTTGGAAAGCTCCCTAGATGATTCTAATAAGCAGTGAAGTTTGAGAACCATTGGCCTAGAATAGATCTTCTCAGCTCTGGATGAGAATCCCTTGGGGTAATTTGCTTTAAAACCACCAATGCCTGGGTCCCCCTCAGCAGTTAAAGCAGAATGGGAAGAGGGGTGAAAAGGTGGGGCCTGGACAATAGTATTTCCCAAAAGGTCTCAGATTACTCCAGTGTGTGAGGACCAGGTCAGGAAAAGGAAAGGAAAAGCTAACATCCTCTGGCCCAGTGATTTGTGGGAAGAGGGACAGTGGTATTAGATGGATTGAAGGTACTACTGAGAGAGGTGGACCAGGTGGAGGGTACTGCCAACAGCCGGTGGAGGGGTTGCTCTGATTCATATTTCAGACCCCTGGAGGGGGTTACCTCACAAGCAGTTGCTGCCCTGGTCCGGGAAGTCACCACGGTAAGATAAACTCCGCATCATAGCATGAGTAAGCAGAGTGGTGAGGAGCAGCGGCAGACAGAAGTGTGGAGTTCCAGAGTTTTAACTTTCTCAGTGATTCTCAGTCCCTATGTGGTACGGACAAGACCCAGAAGTTCTCAAATGTGCTCAAGACGGGACTCAGGAAGAAGCTGGAGAGCCAGAAGCACTGACATGGCACCCACGATTCAAGGGGCACAGTGACCTGCAGCCTCTGCTACTACCCTAGCTGGTGAGGCTAAGGGGCAAATGGAAGAGCCTAAGGGGTCTTATAGAGCCAGCAGGAGCTGGGACAAGATCACATCAGCCAGGAAGAGCCTCTGTGTCCTGTCCAAATCAGGAGAAACGAGCTCACACAGCCACCAACTCAGTGTGCAAATGCCAGCAGGTCAAGCAGCAACCAGGCTATTAAGAAATGTTGAAATGACCAGAGGTGCCAGGGGACACTTCTCTAATCCAGACAGCCCTCCCATTCACATCACCATCTGAAGGTCACCTTGCCAGGGCTGATAGTCACAGTCTGCATCAGGAGTCAACCTCCGTTCTGATGGTCTGTGTCTGTGCCAGATCAGCTGTTAGATGTTTTGAATATTACCTCTGGATAAAGCCACCCCTCTCCCTTCCATACCCACATGCCAGTTTGGCAGAAACAGAGAGAGGGAAAGACAAACATCTGAGAGACTACCCATTTCACCTACGAAAATATTTTCATTCTGCACTGGACTAAAGTGAGGAGGCTGCGTTAAACTGAGTTGTTCCAGCCCTACCAGCAAGTAGGAGCACAGAAGGAAAACAGGATGGTTAAAAGCAAAGTGAAGTAGCTACAGGTTGACATACAACTAGCAGAAGTGTGAGGAAATGTTCATCCTTGCTGTGGATATAAGGATAATCTACTCTCTCTATTAAATAGCTATCTATCTATATGGATTTATATTTCTCTATAGATTTATTCAGGTATCTAGTTTTTCTATTAATCTGATGCCAATCCCTAACATAATGTGTTCTTCTCTATCTATGTGAATAGGTAAAGAGACATATAGGAAATTATGTGTAAGTTGAATTGTTCTGGAAAATTACGATCTCTACCAAAAAGAAGGACTGAAGACTACCTGAGGTTATACACTACAACCAAAGGAAAAATGGCCCGCCATTGTGTGGGAAAGCAACAGGTTCTCCAGAATGCCAACAGGAGCGCTGTTAACCAACTGAACAACCATCTCTGGAAAAAAGAAACTTCTGGATAAACCCACTGCTTTCATTGAATCGAGTTATTTATGAATAATTATTTTGCTTACCTCTGTCAACCCTGTTCTAGGACCTAGCGATACAGCAGTGAACAAACCAGACAAAAATACCTGACCTCCTACATGTTTACAGTTGCAGGAGGAAAGGGACAGACAATAGACCAAATAAATAGCAGAAATATCCGATTTGTTACATAGTGTTAAAAACAGAGTTATACAGAAAAGGGAGACAGAGAATGTTCATGGTGAGGGCACCATTTTAAATAAGGTGATCAGAGAAATCTTTCACAAAGAGAGTGACATTTGGGCAAAGACCTGGAAGTGATAAAAAAGCAAACCATGTAGATATGCAGGAGAAGGAGGCACAAGGATCCAAGGCAGTGTGAGAATGCGGGACTGGTGGAAATGCTGAGATGAAGATGTTTCCTCCCTCTGGATGGTAGGCTGTGTCGAGGTGAGGTTGGGGCTTACAACAGGCACTCTCACCTGGGAATAGGGAGGGAAGGAAGAGGGGGCAGCCTGAGGGCTAAGACATGAGGCTGGAATTAGGATATCATGGTGAATTTCTGCAACCCTGGGCTTCACAGTCATATAGTCAATAACACCCCATTCATCTTGGCACTATTGACATTTTAAGCTGGATAATTCTTTGTTGTAGGAGATGTGCTGTGCATTGTATAACATTTAGCAGCATTACTAGCCTCTACCTACTAGATACCAGTAGCACCGCCCCTCACCAGTGGCAACAGTCAAAATGCCAGTCTGAATTGGTTTTGTTATTTGTTTGTTTGTTTGTTTCTTTTTGCCACTGCATTTGGAAGTGGAATGGAGCCACCCTGGCCTCCAGTGAGATTTGATTCTTACACTTCTCTCCCTCCAACTAGCCAGGTGTGGGAGCTCTGGAGGAAAAGAGGGCTGAAACGTTCATTTGGAGTTGGACTCCAGGCAGGTGGGAGGGGCCGGTTGGTAATCAGTCTCTCTATCTGCTGCCAAACATAGGGGCAGTTGAGACTATTCATCACACCCTGCGTCTCATTGTAGGAGCACAAGGGCACGTGAAAAAGAGGACATGTTAACCGGAACCAAGGGCCAGCCCTGACAATAGAGAGTAGGGAGGGAGATGGCTTGGAGCATGGGAAGGGCCTGGATGGATATGCGCACTGGGGAAGAGCACACGCTACTGGTCATGATTAAATCCTTATGGGGTTTCCCTTAAGGTATTGATAAGTGGCTGATCAATACCTTATACTGTGAGTGGCCCAGAAAAGACTTTTCCAGATTCAGAAACTTTGCTCAATACAGAGGTTATCCCTTTGGAAGTCTGGTGAAGCCTTAATATCCCTTCTTGGAATAATGTTTTTAAATGCATAAACTAAAAATACACAGAACTAACAGGGTAATCAATTATACTAGTTACCATAATATTTTAACTTAATAATTGTGCCTGAATAATATGGCTTTTTATTTAGTTAAAGTGGCAGTTTTTAAAGAAGCATGATTTGGAAATAGTGGTGAATGCAAATCTCTCTTAAGGAAGCTGAAAGACCCCTCACAGCATATGAAAATAATCATTTTTCACATTATGACAAAGTCACAGAAGCTGCTAATATAGGTACTGTTTTTTGGTTTTGCCTACATTTAAAATCACAGGAAATGCTAAATTTTAGTTAGAGGTTAGTAAAAACAAACATGTGAATTTTCTTTTTTCATTCAGCTTCATGGATCTCCTTGATCCCAGGTCCAGAACTTTTTGTAACTAGATCAGCAGTTTTCAGCCAAGGGCGATTTTGCCCAAGAAGGGACATTTGCCAAAGTTCTAGAGAGATTTCTGGTTGTCACCACTGGAGGGAGCGGCCGTGCTATTGTATCAAGTGAATGGAGGCCAAGGATGCTGCAAAATATCCCACAATGCACAGCGCATCCTTCCACAACAAATAATTATTCAACCCAAAATGCCATTAGTGCAGAGATTGAGAAACCATGAACTATAGGAAGATGGCTTGGGTCTAGAAAAACTAGAGTCAGGATGAAGAAGATGCTCTAAAGGGTATGGCGCAGGGACATGGCTCTCCACCCTGGTTCTGATCTATGGTTTTCTTGCTTCGTTGTATTGTTGGCTGATGTTCTGCTCTACATTCTCTTCTGCATCTCATTTATGTTTGGCTTTTTTTCACTAATGCAGCTATCACATAAACATAAACTCCTTGATTCTCTAAGTTATCCAGATTGCTAGGCAGTTAAGTATGGGTAATCCTGGTGTTAGCTGAGGTTCTTTCATCATAAAAATCAAGTTAAATTGGCTGGAACTACCTCCACCCCATCCCCAGTGTAACAACTGCACAACTGACACATAACTGAACCTTTCTCCAAGATTTAGACAGATTTTCAGAGGGTTTATGTGCTTTTTTTGCCTCCCAACCTTCTGTATGTTTTCTATGGTCTTTGCCCTGCACCGTGTAAACCAGATGTAAAACACACACTATACACTTCCCACACTTACAATAAAATCCATTCAAATATGGATTTATGAGCCCAGTTGACTTCACTGGATAGCTAGAGGTAACGGAGGTGTGTTAGGACCCCAGGGACAACACAAGATGACAGACAGTCCTGCTTCCTCAAGAATTTTACTGCCATAGGCAATGTCTTCCCTCCTGCTATTTTATCTGCTTCTTCCCTGCCCACACCTTTCTCTATTTTCCTTATACATCAAGCAATGCACCTATACATCGAATGCCAACCCCTAGCCATGTTTGGACAAACCTATCAATTTCTCATCAAACCAGGCCTTCCATTTAACAAGAACCCCTCTCCTTGGAGAGAAATTAAAGATACAAATGGCTACATGTATGTGTATGTGAATGTGTCCATCCCACATATGATGGAAAACCCACATCTTTTATAATTTATCCAGATTCAAGTTCCTGACTCTGTCAAATCTCCCTTCTCTGCTCTGCATTATAGTTCTAATATTTTCCTTTTTATCACCCCAATCATTTCAATCTTCTCAAGTATTATTTATTTTAGGTTGTACATATAGCATACTCCTATGTTGGCAACAAAGACTAGGGGATAGAGATTATATTGTAGCACAGCTGAACAAGCAACTTGAAATTGAATATGAGACACCCGTGCCCATTGTAACAGCTAAGACAATTCCAAGTGTCATTGAGGAGGTAAAGCAACTGGGATGCTCAGACACTGCTGCTGATTGAGTCCCTGGTTATATCCATGTAGGAGCACTCTTTGGAGCTATTTATAAAAGCTAAACATATGCATAATTTTTTGCCCTGGATTTCCACTCCTAGAAATACACACATATTTTCACCAAGACATATAGAAAAATGTTCATAGTAGCACTGATCTATAGCCAAAAATTGGAAACAACTTAAATATCCATCAAGAAGATCAGGAATAAGACAAGGGTATTCACTTAGACCACTCTTATTAAACATAGTACTAGAAGTTCTAACCACAGTGATCAGACAAGAAAAAGAAATAAAAGGCATCCAAACTGGAAAGGAGGAAGTAAAACTGTCATTATTCACAGATGACATGGTAGTGTACATAGCAAACCCTACAGGCTCCACCAAAAAACTACTTGATTCAGTAAGTGAATTTGACAAAATAGCAGGATACAAAAAGTCAATATTCAGAAATCAATGGCATTTTTGTACACCAACAGTGAACTATCAGAAAGAAACTAGGGGAAAATCCCATTTACTATAACAACAAGAAAAAAAAGTACCTAGGATAAATTTAACCAAGGAGGTAAAAGACTTGTACTCGGAAAACTATAGAACACTGAAGAAACAAATTGAGGAAGATACAAATAAATGGAAGCATATACTATGTTCATGGATTAGAAGAATTAACATCATTAAAATGTTCATACTACCCAAAGCAATCTACAGATTCAATGCAATTCCTATTAAAACACCAATGGCATATTTCACAGACCTAGAACAAATATTTCAAAAATTTACATGGAATCAAAAAGACTCCAGATAGCCTCAGCAATATTGAGAAAGAAGAACAAAGTAGGAGGGATCATAATACCTGATATCAAACTATACTACAAGGCCACTGTAATCAAAACAGTCTGACACTGGCATAAAAACAGAAAAATAAGTCAATGGAACAGAATAGAGAGCCCAGAAATAAACCCATGCCTCTATGGTCAATTAATATTTGACAAAGAGGATACAAGCATGCAATGGAGTAAAAATAGCCTCTTCAATAAGTAGTTTTGGGAGAACTGGATTGGTACATGTAAAAAAATGAAACTAGATCACCAACTTACACCATATACCAGAATAAACTCAAAATGGACAAAAGACTTAAATATAATTTGTGACACTGTAAAAGCTAGAGGAAAACAAAAGCAGTAAAATATCAGATATCCCACATAGCAGTACTTTTGCCAATATATCTCCTAGGGCAAAAGAAATAAAGGAAAAAATAAACAAATGGGACTGCATCACATTAAAAAGCTTCTGCATAGCTAGAGAAAACATTAGTGAAATGAAAAGGAAACCTACCATGTGAGAAGACATATTTGCCAATGACACATTGGACAAAGGATTGATCTCCAAAATATACAAAGAACTCATATGATTGAACACCAGGAAGGCAAACAATTCAATTAAAATATAGGCAAAGGACCCAAATAGACACTTCTCCAAGGAGGACATACAGAGGGCCTATAGACATATAAAAAGATGCTTAACATCACTAACCATCAGAGAGATGGAAATTAAAACCACACTGAGACGTCACATCACACCTGTCAGAATGACCATCATTATAAATCAACTAACAACTGGCAAGGATGTGGAGGAAAGGGAACCCTAGCACACTGTTGGTGGGAATACAGACTGGTGCAGCCACTGTGGAAACAGTATGGAATTTCCTAAAAAAAATAAAAATGAAACTGCCTTTTGACTCAGTGATTCCACTGCTGGGAATATACCCTAAGAATCCAGAATCGCCAGTTCAAAACAACTTAAGTACCCTTATGTTCATAGCAGTGCTATTTACGATAACCAAGTGGTAGAGACAGCCTATATGCCCATCAGTAGATGAAGGGATTAAAAAACTATGGCCCTGGCTGGTGTGGCTCAGTGGATTGAGTGCCAGCCTGCAAACCAAAGGGTCGCCAGTTCAATTCCCAGTCAGGGCACATGCGTGGGTTGCTGGCCAGGTCTCCAGTAGGAGGCATGCAAGAGGCAACCACACATTGATGTTTCTCTCCCTCTCTTTCTATTTCCTTTCCATTTTCTCTAAAAATAAATAAATAAAATCTTTAAAATAATAATAAAAAAAATCTATGGTACATTTATACAATGGAATACTATGCAGCAGAAAGAAAGAAGGAATTCCTACCTCTTGTGACAGCATGGTTGGAACTGGAACTATTATGCTAGGTGAAATAAGCCAATTGGTAAAAGACAAATACCATATGATCTCACCCATAAGAGGAATCTAATGTACAAAATGAACTAACAAGCAAAACAAAACCAGACACATGGAAACATGGAACAGACTGACAGCTGCCAGGATGGAGGGATGAGGGAGGAAATGGTGGAAAGAAGGGGAAGGGATTAGTCCAAGAACACATATGAATGACCCATGGACATGGATAACAGTGTGGGGAATGACTGTGGGAGTGGGGTTGGGGGTAGAATGTGTGGAGGAGGGCAAAGGGGAAAAATTGGGATAACTGTAATAAAATAACAGTAATTTAAAAATATCCATCAAGAGTAGAATAGATAATCTGTAGTATAATTTTATAGTAGAAGACTACACAGAGATGAGAATGAATGAAATATAACTAACTATAGTCAGCATGAATGCATCAAACAAGCATTAAGTGAAGGAAGCCAGGCACAAGACAATACCTTAGGATTCCACTTACAGAAATTTCAAAAATAGCCCATACTAATCCATGGTGTTAGAAATCAGAATATTGATTGCTATTGGGTTAACAACTTGAATAGGGAAAGAGAATGGATTGTGAAATTCTGGAATGTTACATTTCTTGATCTAGTGGTAGTTATGCCGATGTATTCACTTTGTGAAAATTAAGCTATATACACATGATTTGTATACTTTATGTATGTGAGCAAAGGGTCAATGGCAAGCCTGAACTGTTTTTCTCCAAAACCTAGACTTACCTGTCTGAGAGGATTTTAGGTTTACCTTCATCCAGCACAAGTCCTTCGGATATGTCCCAAGTTGAGGTACATCTGGAATGTTGGGTACCAGGGCCAGCCATGTGTTTTGTATTCTGTGAAACCTCTTACCTGTGAGACAGCACATGGGTTGGGAGGCCCATGAACTTTAGGCCTGCATGGCAGGTAGGAAACCAAGGGAAGAGCTTCTTTGCATCAGGATGAACACCACACACCATGGTCTCAGGACCAGCAATCATCCCTAGGCAGATGAGGAGGGGCCCAAGTATCTATGCGCATGGAGCGCTGGCAGGCTTCCATTGGAACCGAAGGGCTGTGTGTACTCTTTTTACTGTCCTGAATCCTTCTAAAAGGCTAAACTTAGTGCTGGATTAATTAAATGCTATTGTGTCTTGTGAGTTTGATGGCCACTTGGAAATGTTACCTGTGCACTAGAGGGACCATGTATTGTACTTCAAATTTACTAAAGAAAAAGTTTCTTTTGGCTATTCTTGCCAAATGGCTATCTACACTGATCATCTCTTCTGCTTGACCTCCAAATTTGTTCTGTTTTTCTGAGCTTCCCTGTCTTCTTTGCCTTCCTGTCTTCTGTTTAGGGCTCTCACCCACAGCCAACCTTTCAACTTCCTGTCCATTTCTTGTGCAGAACCATTAAATGACTGTACTATCTCATCCTAAACTAGTTAAGCTACTCACAGACAGTTCATATCAACAACTAATATGAAGATTGGTCAAAAAACATAGTTCTCCCCCAGGAGTTTTGTGACTAAAAAGTTTCTTGAAGAAAATTTTTCTCTTGCTAGACAGTGAATGCTGAATCTCTGTCTATAGACATTCCAAATCCACACATTATGTGAGTCTCAGTTACCTACATGATTCATGTTCTTAATTTGGTGTTTCAAACTTCACTGAATGGTAAAAGGAATAGAATTTACCTACCACCACCAATACAAGCACTTAGAAGTCCCAGCTGCCACCACATGACCTCCAGAATAATCCATCTCTGAGCTGTTCTGCACTCTCCCCCTGTGTTGCACTGGTAGTGCCAGCAAGTGCTCTGCAGTCGGTTTCAGCATTCCAGTGTTTGGGGTTTTTTTTCTTTGCAGAGGGGATGGTGGAGATTGAGTTCTCCTAAGTTTAGTAAAATCTGAGAAAGACACCTTACTGCATATATTGTTACTACTTTATTTCCTGTTATAACACTAACCTTTCCTCCCTTGGCTTTTGCTGCTTGATAGTCTTGAGCTAGACTTTCAAATTATTTTACTTGAACTACAGTCTTAGTAATAGGGGTCCTCTCTCTTCCCTCCCCATAGCAGAAGCCATAAGGAAAAGGGATGTGATTATCTCAGACACAGCCTAGTGTCTCAGACAAACATTTCTGAGGCCACCACCTGATTTATCAAGGCTCTTCTGGTACCTGGTGCTCATTATTTCAACACACATTTATTGAGCACTATTGACATTCAAAGATATCATTCTTAGAGTGGGCAAATGATTGAAAAATCACAACTACCAAGAGCCAGCAACTTAGACTCTAGAGAATTATGGAACAAATTCCCTCAGATCCATGATGCAGGGCAGGATAGTGTGTGAATAACGGACTCCAGTTGTTAGACCTCATGGCAATGACACTTGTGCTTCCTGCTGTGCCCTCCTTCCCAGAGTGCTTTTGGGGCACTCAGAATGATAAAGATCAATTTCCAATTATCCCTACAAACAGTCCCTGAGAAATTAAGATTGAATTACGATACTACTTCATCCTGAATTCAAAACCTTGGATTTTAGAAATAAAGGCACGGTAATGTAACATTTGGTTTTCTTGTTTTTGCCTCTGTCTTGTTCTCATGGAAACACCAAGTCATCTTCTGGAAAGATGTGGGAGGTATGTTTTATGACAAAATAAGGCTTTTTAACTTGTCCAACTTCACAGGGGCAGTGTAACATCTTAGTTGAAATTCAGGCTCTGAATAGCCCCTGACAATGGGCATTACTGGAAATGGAAATGTCACCAGGACCTGTCCAAAGAAGAACTTTGGTTACCCTCCTACAACAGTGTTTGCAACTAGAATATAAAAAATTGTCTCCAAAAGTATCAGATATGTACAAAAACCATATATTAAATAACAAAGGGAAGACTATACAAGACACCCAGTTCCAGAACACCCACATTCTTGTGGTTTGTAAAGCTGCCTCTTCTATAAAGGTCTGTACAGCTCAAAAGCATGAGGTTCCGCAGGGGAGGCTCCTCATTGCACGAGCTGGCAGAATTTAATTTCATCCTCTGTGCACGGATGCCTAAAGTCAAGAATGTTCCTCCTCTTCAGGAAATCAGTATCCTCAGCCCTGTAAAGAATGACATTTCCATGGGCTCTCAGGGGTTCTCAGGGCTATTCTTATAAATGCCATGGAGCATTTTTCCATCTTCACATATGGGCCATGAAGAATGTTACAGAGAAACAAGACTTCAGAAGTCCCTCTCAAACACATGCTTAAATTTTAAAAAGTTTGGAAAGCCTGTGATGTTGGCATAGTTTCCAAGAGTCAGCAACCCTGAAGGAAGGGATTCACCATCGGTGGCCCTACGCAGGAGTTCCTTTTGGGACAGTTTTGCAACACGATCCTCTGGGTTGGCACTGTGCTCAAGTCAACAAGTTTCTGCAATCTCTGTGAGAACCTGCAGCAGCTCAGCAAACGTAGGGCGGCCTTTAGGTTTCTGGAAAAGGGAAGCAGAGGTGGTCAGCTCAGCTTAAGACTCACTCAGACACGAGCTGTGGAACATGCCAACAGGGATCCAGGCTGGTTCTCCACAACTGGAAGAAAAAGACAACGTGGCCGACACACAGGGCATGACTGGAAGTGGAGTGAGGTCTGAGTGTGAAAATGTAAGAGGAGAGAGTTTTGCAAAGATAAAAATGGCTGGAGCTGTAAACACTAGCCACATGTGGCTATTTAAATTTCAATTCATTAAAATTAAGTACATTTAAAAATTCAGTTTTCGGTCACATCAGCCACTTTTCAAGTCTTCACTGGCCAGGTGTAGCTACTGTCTTGGACAGCAGGGACAGAGCCCGTTTCCATCGCCATAGCTCTTGGACAGCCCTGCCCCAGATCTGTCTGGATGACTTGATATGCATGAGGCAAAGGAAGACCTGGGAGAGAAGGGGCATCGAGAGCACCAGGCTCCGGAGCTCAGTCCTGATTATTGACTACACCTGGTCCCCTGTGGAAAGATGAAATCCAGTTAAAAAGCAAAAGCCATATTCTCATGAGGGACGTTAGAGCACAAGCTGTTCTGCCTTAAGGCTCAGGCAACAAAGTCCCCGGCCAGGGCCAAGGGTTGGAGCATTTTCCTTTTGCACAGAGCAATGTGGTTTAGCTTCGGCTCCAGGAGGAAGAACAGATGACCCTGTTGGCCTCTTTGAAATCCATGGCAAATAGAACTACTCGTGCATCCACATTCCCACAAAGATCCCATGTGGCAGGGTTAGTGGGGAGATACCACCCTTTGTGGCTTATGAATAATAATATAAAAAAGAACAAAAGAATATGTGAGCACAGGTAAGAATCCTCCTTGAGACTCTAGGAGCATTTTGCAAGTTCTGCAGTTAATACAGACTATGAGATGTGTGTATCAATGCCATCATAGTCATGTTGGGCTTTTAGATTACATTAAAAAGTTGTGGGCAAAATCAGATTTTGCAAACAAGTAAATCAACATAACCAAAACAACTGTTTTAATCCACGTTCCAACTGTAATTTGAGACCGATGTTATTTAGTTAGTCCTCCCTGCCCCTTCCCTGTCTCCTATCCACAAAATACAAAATCTCAGTAAGTATTTTATTGTATGTACACGTATATGTCTGTTGCTTCGTATACAACATATATTCCTGAGCTATTTACAATGTTAATGCAAAGATGCTCTTAAGACAACTATTTGCTACTAACAGCTTTCAGGATTCTTTGCAAAACAGTCATATGTAAAATATTTTCACACACCAGGCATCTTTATACAATTAATACTTCTCTGGAATGTGAACAACCACATCACTCTTGAATATTGAATTTTCCAGCGTTTGTGGATTGGGAATTGAGTGATTTCTTTTTCAGCCGGGAGGAAACTCCTCACCTCACTATGGTTTTTCTGGGCTGAAACTGTCAGCTGGAAAAGAGAGGACGTGTCCAAGTCACAGGGGAGTCCGATATGAAGGGAAGGCTTGCTGAATCAATGCCCAGAAAGGACAGGAGCGAGACATAACCCCACCGGCTTTATCTGCAAGCTTGGCATTTCAATGAAAAGAGAAACCAAGCTCCTGAGAGATAATTTCCTGAGCAGAAAGAAGTTCCTGGCACACTCTCTGCCTTCATTCCTGCTCTCATTTAATCTCTCTATCAGGAGTCATGAAAGCCACAAGAGAGATGAAACCCATCACTTTTAGAAAAGCAAGACAAATTAGAGTGGAGCAAATAAAAATACCATCCTTCCATTGCAATGTGGAAGTTTAAAAACCTGATTCTACCCTTAGTTTCCACCCACCAGTTCTTAACGGTGTAGAACATCTAATCACTAAGGCTTTCCTTACAACAAAAGTAGCTGCAGGAACCAATCTCAGAAAGATAAGACTTGGAAAATACCCTGAATTTCTCAGATGAGAGGCCACTATTAGAAGCAAAATGGATTGATGACTAGTGGGAGTTTCAGATAGAAACAGCTCTTCCAGCTTTCAGGGGACATGACGAAGAAACAGACACTTTGTCTGCCGTGATGGATACTCAGGTCTGCTCTCAGATGCTGGCACTCCCAGCCTTCACAGGAAAGTAAGGGACACTCACCTCATGCCAGCAGCTGTACATGACTTCATAGATAGACATTGGTGCCAGGCGAGGGCGGTAGAGCCTGAAGCCTTTAGAAATGGCTTCCACAACTTGCAAGTTTGACTTATTTTCAAAAGGCATTTTTCCTTCTGTAAAAACTTCCCACATCAAAACTCCTGGAAATATAATGCATAAAAACCAAAGGTGAGAGAGAAATGGTCCCTTGGAACTGAAAGAACTGTTTCAAACTATACGGCATTATCTTCCCCTTCCAGCCTTTGAGCTGTAAGCACCCAGAACGAGAGCAGTTCCATCCAGGAAGCGCATTGTATGCATCTTAGTTTTCGGACAGGCCTGGAATCTGAAAATATTCGAAGTGAAAACAATGCCTTTCCTTTTCCATTGTCCTTATCTGCCTCTCTATTGGAAGAAAATGCTACCAGCATTTTCATTTCTAAGTATTCTTGTGTCCCCACACCCTGAACTCAAATAAAACTTTTTGCCATTCCACAGAAAATGGCACAATTGTCTGAGGCTCTGCTGCCTGCTGGAGCCGAGAATTTACCAGCCAGCTGATGGCATGCCTCCCCCTCCCCCACTGGAGGTTCACTGCTGGGTTGAGTCGCAGAACACCTAGAAGGGCTCTGTAGGTGTTCAGTAACCACTGATTGATTAACTGATTAACTCATGAAGCCTCTTCAAGGCTCCCAATTTAAGTTCATTTAATTATTCACTTATACCAAATTTGTATTAGGTATTGATTAGAGGCCAGCCCTGTGCTAGAGTCAGAGGATCCTTAAGAACAAGACCAGTCCCTGTTTCAAGACCCTCACTGCCCAAGGTGGGGTTGAGGCGGAAAAAGACAAGTGGTCAAATAAAAGTCAAGGGGTTCCAATTGTTCTGCAACCACATGATGCTGCCCTTGGATGCTATTCATTGTCTCACAACTTAACTGCTCTCCAGTAGAGCATAAAAAGTCACCTGCTGAGACTATCACATGTCAGCAGAGAGCTAATGAGATTGATGACACCAGTGTAACCTTATTGTAACAAGAAAATTCACACCCTTCTCAGGGAACAGCTGTCCCTCCAAACCCAGAAAGCCATCCAGGAAAGTCTGGGCGAAAGAGAATAAATAGATTATCACACATTTATTTCAACTTTTAAAATATCAGTTGAAAGAACAAACTCTGTGGGACGTTGGTCTACCACGTTTCTCAGTGGAGAACGTCAATTGACAGTGTAAACATCAATTGACAGATCCCAAGGAGGCCTGTGTCTAAAGTCCACAAAACTTGAAGGCAACGAAGTAAATTAGGTGGTGGTGCTTAGTAGTTAGACCATGAATTCGTTAATTATGTATACGCTCATAATTCAATGACACCGTAAGATCGATTTTCCTTGCAAGTCTCTGTGGTGGGGAAATGTTGGCTAAGTCTGCTTTCCAGATCAGTAGGATTTATGCTCTGTGGTGGTTTAACAGCAAGTGCTCGGTGGGAAAGGGGAAGATCCAAAAGGTAGACTTCTGTGAGAAGGTGAAGGATACCAGTTGTCAAAGACAGCCTGAATGTGTTTAGAATATTTAAGACAGGAAAGCACAGTAATGGAAAAAAGTACAATAATTTTTTTTTAAAAAAGAAGACCTTAAAAAATGTGACATCATATCAAGAAATCGAAGTTCAAAGAGATTGGCCAATTTTATGAACTCAAGTCCCAGTAAAAGAACATCAAATTCACTCACCAAATGACCAGACATCCGATTTGCTGCTGTACTTGTTGAAATGGAAAACTTCAGGAGGGGACCACTTGACTGGGAACTTGGCTCCAGAAGAACTGATGTATTCATCATCCAAAACGTACCTATAGTCACCAGATTTCAAAGCACATTGTGTTTTGTGTTACCTCCCAGTTTGGCTTACTTCAAATCCCTTCAGTTAACTCCACTCTAGAAGACAAAGTGTTTTAGCAAAGAAAGGTTCTGTATACCTTCTTTTTTTGCTTCCAAAGAGGGAACATAGCCCTTATAGTGTTTCCTTCCCAAACCGAGCCTCAATTGTGTTTATTTTATTTGGGCCCCAGAAAACCATAGCAATTCTTTAGTCCAAAATACACCCTACTGATCATTCTAATTACAAGATCTGCAAAGAACCATGCTGAATGGCCTAACAACCAAGATTATAAAAAGGAAATAAAAAATGAATATATAATAGAAAATGTGCAATTCAAAGCTGAATGTCTTATTTTCTTTCTGCATATTTTTGGGGCAGAGAAGAGGGGAAATAAAAGTATTTGAACATAATTGATTTGATGTGGAACATTTCTAATGCATTAAATCACACTATATGGAAAGAAATCAGTAGCAGCTACCATCTCCTTTTTAAAAAATTTAAAAATTAAACCCTCTCTCTTTTTTGAGAATTGTTTGCAGAAATAACCAAGGACGAGCATCTGAGAGAAGAGATGAAAGCTAACTTGTGCTGTGCAGCACCCTGAGTACACAGCATAGTACTTTTAAATTTATCTGTTACTGCTTCCCCACATTTCATGTCTTTTTTCACACATTCTACCTCACCTCATCTTTAAGCCCTTTATTGACCCAGAGGTCATTCTACGAAGGGGAAAGAATGAAACATAGAAAACAAAAGGGAAAAGAGCCATTTTTCATAGCTTTGTGTTTCAAAAGACTAGGCTTTCCAGAGAAGGAGAAGGATGGAATTATTAACAAAATATTTTGGAGTGTGACTCCTAGAAAAGAGTGAGGCTTCCCCACTGCCACCACCTCCAACATCTGTCCCTCTAGAAAGAGGTCCCTTGAGCTGGGAAGTAGGGTGATAGGAGGGAAAGGGAAGGAGTACTAGCCACCAGCGGATGGCTGAGGTGGGGTCCTGACTCTACATGAGCTGCCCTGGTCACATGGCGGAGAAAGAAGGCCCCACCTCCCCACGTAAGAGGTTAGTGGGACTCAAGAGCAAACCAGAGCCTGTGCCTTCTTTCCCAGGAAAGGCAGAAAAATTGTAAAGAACAAAAAGCTATGGGTGTGCCTAGGGAAAGGGGGCCTTGGATAGAGTTTTCCAATCACAGAGAATGCCAAATACAAAGGAATCTTGCAGGCAGAAACTCAGGCTGAGTCAGCAGCCACCTGTGTGGATGGCCTGCCAAGTACAGAACGAGAGGGTGGCAACTGCAAGGAAGCCAGTGACAAGGGACTGGCAGTAGACAGTAACAAGGACCAGACAGGCCATCTCCCTCCCAGCACTATGCCCCAAGAAACACACAGAACTGGGGCTTCGGCCCCAAAGAGAGTCAAGGGGAAACCCTGAATTAACGGGGTTTAAATTTCTAGCAACCTGAAGGAAAAGGGACTCAAAATATAAACTGCAAGCAGTTATAAAAAAAAAACCGAAACAGTTAGATACATGTATACCAGAAAAACTTTTTTTGTAATCTTACATATATAATGAGTGGATTCAGAAATTACTTTTAATTTTAAGATATGCCACACATTCACTCATGATGCTATGGAAGAAGATCAGAATAGCCCACAGTATCCGTTTACCTCACAGCTAAAATTGGTGCACATCCTAAAATTCAAAGTGGGTCAGCAGGCCACACAACCACATGATCAGAGAGAAAAAAAAGCAAAGCCAATATCATCTTTCAGTTTGTCCGGAGACAAATGCAAGATTCTCTCTTATGAGTAAACAACAATAAAAAAGCATATCATGTACCTCGTCATTCCAAAGTCCGAAATTTTCACTACGCTTGTAGAACCGACCAAACAATTCCTTGCTGCCTATGGAAAGAAGAAAAGAACTCAAGTTTGAATGAGATTTTCTTTCCAGAGTTTCTTCCACTCTCCTGTTCCTTCATTTATTTGGGCCCCCACACCTCTCTGTGCGGGCCACCAGGTTATTTCTATGGTGACGCCAGTCAGTGATGTACCATTAAATACGTCTGCCCTCACATGGTAGATTTTAATGATTCTTCAAAGAAAGAAGAAAAAAGTGAAAAGAAATTATAGCCCTTTTCCTTTTTAAGATTTTTAATCTTTCTCAGAAAGTATCCTCAATAAATATTAGCTCAATCTTAATGAGGATTCAAGAGTTGATAAACTATGAATCTTGATATGAAAAATAATGTGTGTTTTTTAAATTTAAGTAAAAAGAAGGTCCAATATACATGACAAATAAAGGATAGTCATTAATATCTTTGGGACCTACGATTGCTAATGAAAAGTAAGAAATTGTGTTTTGAAACTTGTATCTCATTGAATATAACTAGTCACAATGATACTGTTACATTTCTTTAAATTACCACAGTCAATTAAATATACTATTTTATAACAGAGAGATGATCTATTTGATACCAAACAATCCATTTTTAGTCAACCTAATCAAGAAAACTATTGTTCTGGTTAGTTAGACTCATATAGGTCAATGGTTTGATGGAAATTTTTCTTTTCAGCAGATCTGTGGTGTACTTAGTCCAAAAATAAAAGCAAGGGTCCCGAAACTGCAGCTCAGAAGGAGCCAGCTAGGCAGATGTCCACAAGGTTGGCAATGATCTCACAGCCAGACCACAAGGCAGGCCCTTGACAGGGAAAGACTCCTTGTGAGCTGACATATTTTAAATGGTACATAGGTGATAAAACAGAACCCAAAAGAAAACAATGACAGAAGAAACCGAGGACAGGAGAGTCTGCAAGAAGCCACCTGGAGCAAATCAAAACCGTCACCTGAGTTTTGAATTCTAACCTTCATCAGGAAAGGCAAACCTGCAGAGACTAGGAAAATGAGCTGTTAGAATTGACGTGATATCTATCCACTCCAAAATCTGCTTAGTAGCTGCTACATGCTGAATCCCGGGGAATACGCCCTGAGGGATGCGGAACAGTCTCACTGTGTGATAGCAACGGTTAGCATTGCTGAGCTTTCCTATGTGCCAGCACTATTTTAAGTGCTTATACATATTAATTCACGTAATCCTCCCAACAAGCCCACATGAGGGAGGTGCTATAATTAATACCACTTTCAAGTTAACTAGCTTTCTTAGCTAGCAAGAAACAGAGGTGGGATTTCAACCCAGGGAGTCTAGCTCTAAGGCAGTCATTCTCAATCTTGACTGTACAGTGAAGCCTGCAGAAAAGTTTTCAAAACTATTGATAGCAGGATTCCACTTCCAGAGACCCTAAACCAGGATCTCTGGATTGCTCTGGGTAACGATCTGGATATTGTGATGTTTTAAAAGCTCCTAGATCTTGATGGTAAGGAGTTTAGAGTCCAGCATTTGTGTGAATAATATAAACAATTAGGGAGTAGAAAAAATAAATGCCATGAGTAGGCATTTATTGCCTACGTCATGAGTAGGGCAAGCAATGGTGCACTGGGGCCAGTGAAATTATGCCTCTTTTCTCTCTCCAAAATATTCCTGCCTGAACAGTGAATAATATGGTCATTCTGGTCACAGGAGATGGAAGATGGGATTACCTTTGGTGACAGTATCAGGGATTTCTCATAGAATTCTCATTGGACTCAGAAATGGGACATGGAAGGGCATAGAAGGAATAGCATGAATATCATGAATAAATATGGAATAGATGGAAAATGGTTTTCAAGGGGAGGAAGCAAAGCGGAAGAGCAGAGCTATAAGCATGTGGAGCAAGACAAGGCTTGGCTCTTAATTTTTCTTCTTTGGTAGGACAGCTCTGAACATGACAGAACAGAAGGATTTAGTATCTCTAGTGCTCCTCATTTGTGCCAATAATGCCGCTGCAATCCTGTCAGAACCAAACCCCTCCATGTGGGGCGGTTTCACCCAGGTTCGACCACTGGAGCTTTTTCTTGTCTCTTGTATCTCCAGTGCCTGGCAGAGCGCTGGACACTTACTAGGCACTCAGTACATATGGTATTTGATTACAGGAAGGAAGGAAGGAAGGAAGGAAGGAAGGAAGGAAGGAAGGAAGGAAGGAAGGGGAGATGAAGAGAAGAAAGAAAAGAAAATTAGTCTTAGTATTTAGTGTGGTGGTTGATTGGTTTCAGGTATATTTAGGGTAACACCTTACTTGGCTACAGCATCAATGGGTGATTAAAAATAAAGTTATGCTTCTGAACAATTACATGGAGAAGAAAATGTTTTAACATTTAAGCCAATGTGTGCATTATTCAAAGTACTGAACATCCTACATTGTCATGTCCTTCTGAATAAAATACACAAAATAATCAGCAAAATTGCACCATACTTACTAAATCCCTGTGAATAAAGCAGTTTCTCTCCAGGTACTCCATGCCTTCACATACGTCCTGGCACATGCTCAGCAGCATTTCCTTCCTCAGCTTTCCTTTTCTCTCTCTGAGATAGTTAAGCAGGCAGCCATTCTCCATGAACTCTGTCACAATGTAAAGAGGCTTCTGCTGAATACATACTCCATAAAGCTGAACCAGCCTTGAATGAGATAATTTCCTGTTGAAGAAAATCATACACCAGTGAACAGAGTTGTTTTTGCATTTCAAAGTGTTTAGGGTCCACTGGTGATTATATACCATCTCTATATAATTTTCATCACCGAGATGTGTTAAAAATGAACCTGATCACAGAGCATGTAGCCCAGTTTCCCTTCCACTGTATGCCCAAGAAAGTGGGGTCCAGATTATAAGCAGAACTGCCTAAGTCACTGTAGATACAGAATATTACATGCCCCACATTCTGTTTTTTTCTTTTCCATTCTGTAAGCTTTTTGCTTCCTCATTATTGCTACTCCTGGCCTAAATCTTGCAGTTTCTGTTCCTTGAGTTTCAAGCTTTGTAACTGTAGTTGCCCAGACCAAAAAAAAATCAATTCTGGACAGACAAGAGGGAGGAAAGAGTGATTGATGCATTAAGAAAGAAAGAAAAGAAAATTGAATAATAAAAATTATTTAAATTAAAATATTTTATTACCAGTATTAATTACCCTTGGAGAAAAACACTCAAGGAGGAGGGGCAAGAAGATTGGCGTGTTTTTCATTTTTACTTTATTTATCTCTGCGTAATATGACCTTATAATGTTAAAGCTTTTCTTTCAAGATCTAAGTTTTTTAGCATGAAAATATGATGATGTAGAGATAATGAATGAAATGAGATACAAGTGAAAAAGTTCTTAGAGAAATTAAAATGACTATATATATTTTTTATGATTATAAATATAATTAGTTTATATATCTCCATATAATGTATTGCTACTAATAAGCTAATCCAGTTAATCATCTCTGGGGGTTATGGGGGTTTTGTGTTTTCTTTTTTTGGTTGGTTGGTTTGTCAATTGAAGTCTGCAAGTATGAAGTGAGAACTAAATTGCTTTGGGTAATAAAGGCGAATCTAGGTAACCTGGGTTTTTCTTCTTCACCACATTGTTGCTCCTCTAAGTAAATATTGAACAAATATTTAAAGAAAGTGATTTAATTCATGCTAAACTAGTGGCCTCTCCTGGTTTAGACCAGGTTACAGATGTAAGACCCAGCCACGGGTTCGACCAAGCCCAAATGCTGAGCCAAAATGCTAATATGGGAAACCATGGCAGTTAAGGGCAGCGTCCAATGGACTACAAGCTCAGGACTCTTAAATCCTGTGAAAACAAATGCTTTATCCTTATATTTCATTAGACAAAGTCAATATTTATGCTTCTGGGAAAAGGAAAAAAACTGCGCTTATTTAAGCCATGTAATTGAGCTGAAAAGAACACTCATTTTTGTTACTTTCCTAGATTATCTCAGTTAATTCACACATTGGTCCAGCAAGGTAGGTATTGTTACCCCCATTTTACAAGTGAGGAAATTGAGGCTTAGAAAGGTGAAATAACTCATCCAGGCCACATGGAGGTTAAAAATTTTCCCGGGGCACACAACTAGCCTGGGCAGGGTTGTGGCAAATCCAGGTGTGACTGACTCCAAAATCCACATTCTTTCCATGATACCAGAGTAGTGCAAGATATTTACCCGGGTATTGTTTAGACTTACGTCATCACTTTAGCCTCTTCAATGAAGTCCTCCTCAGACATGGAGCCTTCGTTGATGGCCTTGATGGCTACCTGGAGGTGAGCTCGCCATTCACCTAAATGGACCACACCAAACTGACCACTTCCGATTTCCTTTATAAATGCCAGCTCAGATGGGTCTATTTCCCACTTTTCTGAAAAGTAAAAATATCCATGTTATAAGTAGGGAAAAGCCTGTTGATATTTTAGAGCTAAAAAAGATGTAGGGCCCTGGCTGGTATAGCTCAGTGGATTGAACATGGACCTCCAAAGCAAAAGGTCACCAGTTCAACTCCCAGTCAGGGCACATGCCTGGGTTGTGGGCCAGGTCCCCCGTAGGAGGTGAGTGAGAGGCAACCACACATTGATGTTTCTCTCCCTCTCTTTCTCTCTCCCTTCCTCTCCCTCTAAAAATAAATAAATAAAATCTTAAAAAAAAAGAGAGAGAGATGTAGGGATTACTGAGATCTCTTCTATTATAGAGAGGTTAACAAATTTATACATGAGTGGAGAGGACTTGCAATCATTTTTAACACTCTCATTGTGGCTTAAACATGTAATTCCAGAATTCAAGTTTAAATATACAAACTTGAGTTACCCAGAGAAGAATTATAGATATCAAAACATGCTTTCTCTTTCCAGAGGAAAAAAAAACAGGATAAAACATAGTTCTGATCCTTTCTTAACTAAACCTACCAAAACTAGGCCTGGGACCTAAAGTATTTATGTCCTCATTGTGTTTTTGTCCTGGTGACTAAACTACTAAGACAGATAAAATTTGGGCACTCCCTGCCCCCATTTCAGTCCCTTCTATTGCCCACTCCAACTCCTAACTGGCTTTTCTGCCTTTGGATAAGTATTCTCTTTAGGAAAAAGTCTAATCAATTTAGCTAATAAATACGCCTTATGTTAAGATTCTAGCCCACATATATGTGTCAGTGGATGTTTGAAATGAAATCTACGTTACTACATATTTCTCATCGCATAGAGAAAAGTTGGGAGTAGGGGGATGTTTTTAAAATAACCCTCTTGAAAACTGCGAAGCTGCAAACCTTTTCTATCCTCTTTTATGTGGCAATGCCGCCATCTGCTGGAAAATTAAAATAATGCACTTAAAAGAAGTGTTAAGGGTTGATAGCACCTGTACCAGATTTGCAAATTATTTCCCCTCCCAATAGCAGGTGTGTCTTAAAAGTAACATAGGAGAACATAGTCATGACCTTGGTATTGGCATATAATTTATTCAACATAATAGAACCATAAAGGAAAACAGGGATAATTACACTTTGTAAAATTTCCATTCATCAAATACATGTAAGCCACAGACTAAATTGTAGACTGTGTACTGGGTATTAAAAATTGAGCAGCTTAGTTTTAAAAAAAATTAAATAGGACCATCATAACTCAAGCTGCTAATGGTGGGACTTATATGTAATGTTTATGGGGCAAAGAAATAATGTAGGTACCCATAACACCCTGAAACCACCCTTCTGTTTCAGTTAATGCAGAGGCCCCGCGTCCTGGTTACCAGTTACACATCACTTTTCCCCAATGTATTGTGAGTCCCACTAATGAGAGAAATTTAAAGGTATAAAGTGTCACTGAATTAGAAAACAGCATTCTTTGGCTCTTACGTAGTCTCACATATTTGCAAATAACACATTTGCTAGAAAATAGTCAAATTCTGTCCAGGTTCTACTTGAAAAAGGTAAAGTGAATACTTTCAGCAGCTCATGTTAACAGGTTCTCTTGGGGAGCAGTCTTTTCCCAGCCACGCCATGTACCCAGAAAGCAACAGCCCAAACATTCAAATGAAAAGAACTGTAATTTCTCAAAAGGGCTCTTAATAATGTTTAATAAAATTTGGAGTAAAACTGAAACATTGTCCCCCAAAGCTTAAATTACCCTTATGAGATGCACATATTTAAACATCTCAGAAGCAGGATTTAAATGTTGAGAAGAACTCTATCTCAATAGACATCTCAGCAAGCTGAGAATTTAAAGAACATGGAGGGAACTTGGGGTAAACTCTTTACTGGGTTGAACATTTTACTTGAGCACATGCATATACTTTACCATAGCTGAAACCAGCTGTGGCTGGCAAGCAACTGCCCATCAGCCCGACTGGGTAGCGGAGACGGGTCATGAGACCTGGTGAGAAAGAGAAAGAGAAATTGTCATTTCAAGCCTACTTACTAATATAAATAATATGCTGGACAATAGCGCTATCCTTCACATAAATACAGCAAAAAAGCATTCTACTCAGTCTGTTTGCTTATTTATCCCATTTGCAAAACATTTTTCATAAAATAATATACTCTCATCAAACACTAATTAAAGAATTCAAGAACATGTAAAGATGAAATAAAGGTCCCTCACAAAATACTAGCATCCAGAGATATAATGTTATCATTTTGATGAACATCTTTGCAAAAATCTCTATGTGCATATTTGAAAGGATATACACATTCAATATGATTCACAGAAATGTAAAGGTCTTGCTATAAGCTTTTTACAATCAATGTGTAATTGATATATGCCAATGACTATAAAAAGATCTTACAGTTATTTCTCAGATTTCACTATTGTAAAATATGCTGTGTAACCTTGAATATATATTTGTATGCAGCTCTCAAATTATTGCCTCAGGATAAAGTCCTTAAAATGTGGTTTTCTTTTTCTTTTTTTTTTTTAATTAAATTTTATTTTAATTGTTGTTCTAAAATGTGGTTTTCTGATCAAAGGTTGTCTACAAGGACTGTACCAATTTACTCTACCACCAACAGTACTTAAGTGTAACCATTTTCCATCCTACTTTTTAAGAGTAGTTTTTTTTTTAAATAGCTTAGAATTTTTAATTGTTTTTTATGGTTCTTAAGAAGGATAATGAGCTATATTCTCTAATCTTCAATTAGATGTTGCATTAACATCATACTGAGAAAGGAAAATATATATTTTTTCTTTAGAATTTTTATCTGTCCTCTCATAATAAATTTTTAAAAATTTTATTGTTGTTCCAGTACAGTCGTCTGCCTTTTCTCCCCCCCTCTCTGCCCCCCCCAGTCATCCCCACCTCCCTCCCCTGATTTCCTCACCCCTTGGTTTTGTCCATGTGTGCTTTATAGAGTAGTTTATTTTTTAATAGCATGTGAGAGTAAATAATATTGCTTTTGATTGTGCCAACATGTAGTATTCTACATAGTCAATTTCAGTTTAGCTCAATAAGCATTCATTATTTATTTCTTCAACCAATATTTATTGAAGGCCTGGAAATGGCCAAGCATGATCTAAATGGTGGGAGACAGCAGTGCATAAGATACTGATGGTCCCTACTCTCATGAAGCTTTCTTTTTTTTAAAGATTTTATTTTTAGACAGAGGGGAAGGCAAGGAGAAAGTAAAACATCAATGTGTGGTTGCTTCTCACATGCCTCCTACTGCAGACCTGGCCCACAACCCAGGCATGTGCCCTGACTGGGAATTCAACCAGCAACCCTTTGGTTCACAGGCCGGTATTCAATCCACTGAGCCACACCAGCCAGGGCCTAATTTCCTCTTTTTTATAAGGACACCAGTCATACTGGATTAATGTCCACTGATAGGGCTTGTAAATCAGACTAGGGAATGTTACATCTTCCTGCAGGTAAGAGAAAGCCATTGAAAATTCCTATATAAGGGAATGACATGTTTAGATTTGCATTTTTAATAGATCATTTTGGCAATACTATACAGGATGGACCAAGGGGAAGGCCACATTGGAGACAACAAGACCAGGAAGGAGACCACTGAGATTGTCCAAGTGAGCAATGATTAGTGCAGCCCAAGAGACAGGGAGAGGCAGGGACCTATACCAGACTTACTGTAAGTATTTAGTAATAAACAGCAATAAAAGCACAAAAAATAAGACACGAAAACATCCACAGCACAATTCCCTGAGATGTTAACAACATGAGCTTTAGCCATAAACTGACCCCTGCTCGCACATTCTCTCCTTTGTTGCCTGAGAGACGCTCGTGTCAGCACAAAAAGAGTTGTTGCATTGAGAACCAAAGTTTTGTCCAAAAACCCAGATGTTGTTTCCATGAACAACTTGGTCAAGAACAGAACTGTTCCAGATGGGAGGTGTTCAAGAACCGAGATTTGACTATAGCTGAATGCAAACTCTGAACTTAATGGGTTCAGTGGCTCCAACGGTTTCAAAGATTTCATTGAGTTCATATTGTGGTGCAGATACTAACTAACGGTGTGACCTTGTGCAAGTCACCTTACACCTCATGCCCCAGTTTCCTAATCTGTGAAATGGAGACATCAACAGCACCTACCTCACAGGATTGCTCTGGAGATTGAGGAAATTAATAGATATAAAATCACTCAGAACAGGCTACGGCTCCAAGTCAGTGTGCAATAAATGAATTATTTCTGGGTCCCATGCCTTTCCTCTTGTCATTCTTTCTTGTTGCTGTGTATCTTTTCTACTTCTTTTCTCTTTAATAAATAACAGCCATAGTTTTACCTTTTCAGGCCCTGTTTTTTCATCGTTTTTATTGTTTGCTCCAATCTTTATGTTTTAAAAGTTATGTGTGGTATTTTAGATATTGTAAGAATAATTTATGTACATTGCAATAAAAAATTAAACCTTAAAGCAATTTATAAAGCAGAAAATAAAAAATTCCTGCATCCCAAGTCTCATTCCCCAGAGGTAAACATTAACAGTTTATAGTCTGTTATAATCTTTTTTTAAAATTTATTATAAGAAATTCATTTTAAAAAAGATTTTATTTATTTATTTTTAGAGAGGGGAAGGGAGGGAGAAAGAGAGGGAGAGAAATATCAATGTTTGGTTGCCTCTCACACACCCCCTACTGGGGACCTAGCCTACAACCCAGGCATGTGCCCTGATTGGGAGTTGAACCAGTGACCCTTTGGTTCACAGGCCAGTGCTCAATCCACTGAGCCACACCAGCCAGGGCTATTATAATCTCATTAGTTAAAAAATTATTACCCAAATGTCAACAGTTTTTGTATGCACACATATATGTGTAAATGTATTTTTTTCAAAAGTAGGACTATACGCTAAATCTACTATGTACTTTTTTTTTACTATCAACTTATCACTAACATCTCTTCATGTCAGCACATCCTGATCTACCTATTTTTTTTTCACCTCACCATCATAACCACTCTGTATCTTAAATTTTGTCTTTAAAGGAAGAGGAAAGAGAAGTGAAGGAGAAAACTCAGAGCTTGTGTCCTGATTCAGAGGACTCTATATATCTCTAGCCACAAGCAGGCCCCTCCTGGCTCATCAGGCATGAGGCCACTTCCTCTCTAACCAAACTCTGGAATACAAACATGGACTCATCCCGTAAGTGGATAAAAATTTCCTTGGATTTATTCCTGATATTTAGAAGCAGTATAATGGAAAAGTGGCTGCTTTCCAAAAGAGACTTCTTTTTTTGTCAACACAACTTTTCATGAGAGAAATCTAAGAAAGTACTGTATGACAAGAAGTCAAAGCAACTGTGGATCCCAAATATGAAAAGCTGCAGTGGATTCCAAATTCTAAATGCTGAGGTGAGAGGATTCCCGCATGGGCTCAGAGATGTCTCGCAGAGGTTGGGCAAGGGCTAAAGGCCAGAGATGTGATTGTAATTGTGGCAGAACTTTCTGGAACCCTATATTTTTCCATAGATGGTAGGTTAGCACAAGTAACAATTATTACAAACAGTAGCTGAGCACAGGATCTAAATATGCCTCCAGTGCATTCAGGCCAAAATGTAATTAGTGGAAGGCTGTGTCCTGTATAACTTCTTCCATTCTCTAAACAAGAAACAACAGAGAATGAGAGATTTAAGGGTAATTTTCTATTGCAATAGTCTAAAGTGGAGAGCAAATTTATAGAGGCAAAGAAAAGGAAGCATGATTCTTTAAGACATTGGACATTCTATTGCATTTAGCCCTATGTATGTCAAGAACAAATGCATAAAGGCTAAATGGCTTTTTGCTTCTTTGTCATCTATCATTTTTCTAACTTGGCAGAAATTTAAAAAATTGACCTACCTCTTGCCCCCTGACTAGAAAAACAAAGAAGCATTAATGAAGAGAATTTTTCAGAAGTACATTGTATTTCCAGCTCTTGCACATTATTAGAGGGATATTTGTTAAGTGTCTGAGACAAAAGATGCATTTCCCATCTAGAGCCTGGGTCCTTGACTCTCCCAGCCTGAAGTTCCTGACTTACCGGCTGCATTGTGCTGGTGATACCAGATCAATTCAGGGATTGATTGAAAGAAGTGCTTTTCAGCCACGTACCACTGTCCAGAGTCATTCCTTTTAATCTGATAATGTTTGACAGTAGCTTCCATGCTTCTACAATCAATCAAATGTGGATTAGTAAACCAGCAAAAGATTGCTTTGGAACTAAATCAATTCATTAAGCAACAGGACTCCATCTCTAGAACTCTTAGCCTAGCAACACTACACACTGATGAGCAGATTGGATTTAAATTAAACAGGTGTCTCAGCATCCCAGGAAAATTCTTCAGCTGTCTTATTTGGGCAATAGAATCAAACGTGACTGCAGCAAAAGTTGTCTGGGTGACAAGTCTAGTGTTCAAAAAAAGTAGATCTCATAATGAGCACATATTTATTGACTATCAAGTATGCATTAGGTGAATAAAGAAACACATTGTGAGGGCTATGAGGAGATGTGAGACAAAGAAGGGAGGAAAACCAATACAGGGTGTATTGATGAGCGTTTCCATTATGGGCAACTGGAGCTTAATCCTTATAGGAAGCTGAAAGACTGTGGAACACACCTGGGAATTGTCCCACTAAAGTGCAGAGAAGCTGAGGTGCTTATCCACCAACTCCCATTCCTCACTGATGGAGGGTCGCTCCTAAGAACTTAATTCTCAGACACTTCCAGCCTAGCCATAGAGACCATGAGTTCCTTTATACAGAGAACACTCTCAGGCAGAAAGACACAGGAAGCTTTCTGAGTGCAGGTGAACTCTCTGCAGGTAGACCCAGGATAGACCAAGGGATCTGAGGGAAGCACCACCAGCTCAGCTACAGCTAATCCAACCTCCTCATTTGATGGTTGAGAAAAGGAAATGAGAGAACTTAAGTAACATCCAACACTACACACAGAGCTTGTTAGGGATACAACTCGGGCTGGTCGGTTGTCTTAATTGCCAGTCCAGCAATCTTCTTCCTGGGCTAGGCTCTTGTTACATTCTCTAAGGGATGGTGTCTCCTTAAAAAGGATTGTCCCAAAGATGATTATTTCTAAAGTGACCAAAATCATAATTGCTTACCTTCTATCTCTTAGAAACACAGAAATTGTGTAGGATCCCAAATGTCTTGAATCTCGGACAATAAATGCACCTTCTTTAGACTGAAAAACAAATCATTCATTGGACAAATTTACTTTTTATTAGAAAGGCAAACCTACATCTTAATAATGAAAACCAAAGCTATACTGACTTACCATAAAATGATGAGATTGTTTTTTACAGGTATGGGTTTAGAAATAATACTTACAAAATAAAATATAGTTAAGACAAGGAATTTTTATATGAATTTTAAAATTTTGCCCCCAATTTTTCTAAGAGAAACCCTGCGTTTAACAACTTTGCATCCCACTGTTTAGTTATTTTTGTTATAGCAATCAGAATAATGAGTCACAATAGCTGATAAGTAGGAAGAACTCTGAAAGAGAATTGTCCTTTGGAAGAAAGAAAAGAAAATGGCAGGCAGGTGAAGGAGAAAGCAAGAAAAACATCTGAAGTTGTTGGGGCGGGGAGTGGGAAAAGAGACCAGAGTTTTAATGAGGATGAAGAGAGAATAGATTTGGGGGAGTCTGGGGGAAAAGCAAGGAGAGCCATTTTAGCTGTTCTAGGGACACCGGAGAGGGAAAAACGGAAAGGGCAAGAGGGACGAATATTATAGTAAGTTTGGTGTTAGATTATGAATTGGGTCCCCTCTAACTTTTTTTAGAAATCTCAACAAAGCTGTGAATTGCTTTCAAATAATATTCAATGTTGGACAGTTTTATTTGATTTTTTTGTTTGATATTTAACAGTGCTTCAGGTTTGCTGAGCATGCTTGCACTCGTGAAGAGGAAAATGCCTCAGAGTCTTGTCAAACCCATGAAAGTGTACACCTGTGAAGCGCCGCTAAGTTGCGTGAGCACCGCCCAACCCAAACAGCCTGGCCTGACCCTTGCGGTGAATGTAACTCACGCAGCCAACTCCTTCTCCTCCCAGATGCTTACCAAGAGACAAGCCTCATTTTCCGGTTAAATTTTCAAAGTGAAGAATCTCTTATAACCATTTAAAACGACAAAATCTAGCTCTCATTGAATTCCTACCATGTGCGGAAATTGCACTACGTATCGTCGGGGACACAAGATGTAGAGGATAAAGATGTGTGTACAGTATGTGTGTATGTGAGTGTGTGTGTATGTGAACTCCAAAGTAAAAACTCCAAAGTTTTTATATAAACTCCAAAGTAAAAAGCCCTACCATGAGTTTTATAAAACTCAAGGGAATTTAAATAAAAATAAAAAATATCTAGAAAATAGTAAGGAAATGCTATGTATCAGAACCTCTGCTATATAGCTTAAGCAGTACTCAGAAGTAAATTCAGTCATATTACCTACACCAATGCAAGGAATACAAATAAGTGTATCTGACTCAAGAAGTTAGGATAAGAACTATGAAATAAAGTAGAAGAAAGGAATGACCATATTTTGCCATGTATAATGCACAACCATGTTTTGGGCCTACATTTTCAGAAAAAAATCTTTTGTTTTATGTTATATAGATACAGAATTAGCACTACTCAGTATAATGCACATCTTTTTTTTCCTTAAAATTTTTGGGCAAAAAAGTGTGCATCATACATGGCAAAATATGGTCATAGAGACAAAAGCAGAAAATAATGAATTACTTTCATAATTACAAATTATTATTCAAATAACAAAAGTATAATAGAACTAGTAATAAAACAAAATATAATATATCTAGTAATCAAATTCAAAATCTGGCTATCTAGAAGAAACAATAAAATAAATAAATTGTCAATTAACTTAATCAACAATAAACGAGAAAATCGATCAAAAAAGTACGTCACAAGGATCCAGGGAAAAAAACGTAATGACTCCCTACATTTTGAAAACTTCAATAAAATTAACCAATAACTAGCAAAGTATAAAATGTATTAAAATTGATCCCAGAAGAGCTAGAAATCTTAATGGACCTATTAAACAGAAAAATGGATAAAGTTCCAAAAGAGCTACAACATTTAAAAGTACTACAGTTACACATTGTGACGTTACCAAATCATAAATTTTAGAAATGATACAGATTAATCAAGTGATTCCAGAGCATGTGAAAAGAATAAAAACTTCTAGATGTTTATATAAAAGTGAGCTTAATATAAATACTAACAACACAGCAAAGACCATTCACAGAAGGTAAAACTATGAACCAGTCTTCCCTTGTACCAATGCAAAAATCCTAACTAAATATTAACAAGAGTGTTTGTTCTTCTCATTAGGCCAAGATTAATTTTTCCTTGAGGTAGGGATATAATTTTAGTTTTTTCTATATGAATAATCAATAAGTGGATCCCAGAAAAAATGGGTCTCAAAACCCCAATCGTGTCTGTAACTCCTGAACAAGTTTTCCTAAATTAATTCGTAAACTTAAGGCAACCAAGAAGGAAGTTTGTTTTTTTTTTTAATTTAGGCAAAGCAATTCTGAAGTTTATATGGGCAAACTATATATCTAGAACATTTCTTTAAAAACAGAAGAATGAGAGAGGCCAGCATTTAAGCCCCGGTATTTAAAGTGGTACGACCGCAGCACACTGTGACAGGCTGACAAATGGGACCAAGTGAGAAGCCCGGGTACAGGCCAGCAGGGGGAGCTGCGTTGGTGGGGAAAGTGGCACCTCAAGTCAGTGCAGAAAAGATGGACACTGAGGAGCAATCTGAAGAAGAAAATAAAGTCCAATCCATATCTCACTCAATATATCAGGAAAAATCATGAGTGGATCAAACATATATATGTAAAAAAGAAAAACACTGAAATAATCAAGAAACATGGTAATTTTTTTTATAATCTTGTATTGGAAAAGGCAATTCTAACCTGACAATACCCTAAAGCCTTACAAAAATCTGTCTGAAAAATTCAAATACATAAATTTCAAATATTATTCATGGCAAGAAGAAATATAAAACAATTGAAAAACTGAGGAAAGTACTGCCACCTTTCACCAAAACTAATTTCCCTAAGCCACATATGTAGCTTCCTTAATAAGCTACATATGTCGCTTCCTTAATAAGCTACATATGTCTTATAAATTGTGAGAAAAGCATCAAAAAAAGGGAGAGAATTTTGCAAAGGGTATGAACAGACATCTCACAGAAAACAAAATATAAATATATAAAACTTGCTCTATAAAAACATGCTTAACATTCCCAGAATAAGAAAAATGCAAATGAAATCCATATTTGAGATGGGATGTTAGTGAAGTTCCGAACGTTTCATTAAAACACTTGCTGGCAAGGTTGTGGAGAAATAGGCACACCCTCACATTGCTAGTAGGTATGTACATTTATACAAGTCTTATAGAGAGCCTTTCAATATCCTCCAATATCAGAAATGCACAGTCCTTTGGACCCAGAACATCCACCGGTAGGGATGTAACCTACAAATACTCATATACTCACATAAAGGAGAGAAGGAAACCTGCACATGCTTGTTACCTATGGCAGCACGGTTTTAAGAGCAAAAGAGTGTATTCTACTTACCTTACCAACTAAAGGATTGGCTTAATAAGCTGTGATACATCCAAACTAAGAAATACTGTGTAGGTGTGAAATGAATAAGGACACATTTTATGTAGTGATGTGGAAAGATCCCCTGTATAGATCATTAAGTGAAAAAAGAGATGTACAGAAGACTATATATAGTATGTTACCATTTGTATAAAAATAACAAAAACTAACTGTGCTGGCTTTTGTTAGTGTTGAATATCTCCGAAAGGACACAAAATAAACTCATACAGCAATTTGTCTATGGGAAGGGGAATTGGTGGCTTGGGGACAGGAGGAAAGAAAACTTTTCAAACCCTTTTGATTTTGGAATCATGTGAACACACTATTAAAATATGAAATAAAAATTATAGGATACTTCTATAATTAATTTATGCAATACATTTGAAAATAAATATAAAATAGGCAATTCTCTAGATAAAGATAAATTATCAAACATCTCAAAAAGAAAAGGAAATTAAATCAGTAGTGAAAGAGCTGTTTGAAAAAGCAACATGTCTAGATTGTTTTACAAGAGATGTATTTAACCTTCACGGAGCAAATAATTTCTATGTAAAATCAACTCTTCCAGAGACTGGAAGAAGAGACTAAGGTCCCATTTTAGGGTGCTAGTATAACCTTTACACTAAAACCAGAAAAAGAGATTGGAAAATTAGAAGCCTGGCTCACTCTGAACATAACAGGACAAATGCTAAATAATATATTAGGAAACCCAAACCACAAATATGTATTTTATTTTATTATATTTTTAATATTTTCTATTTTGTCTTTTTTTATTTTTTATTACTGTTCAAGTGAAGTTGTCTCCATTTTCCCCTCACCATTCCCTCCAACCCCAGCCATCCCCACCTCCCACCCTCGATCCTACCACCCTTTGGCTTTGTCCATGTGTCCTTTATACATCTTCCTTAACAATCCTTCCCCCTTTCTCCCCATTATCTCCTCCCACCTCCCCTTATTTATTGATTCTTTTGAGAGATAGAGACATCAATTTGTTGTTCCATTTATTTATGCACCCATTGATTGCTTCTTGTATGTGCCTTGACTGGGGATTGAACCTGCAACCTTGGCATATCAAGATGATACTCTAACCAATTAAATGCCTCATGACTGAGCAATTTTTTAATATTTTTAAGTAAAAATTATAAAATATGTAAATTACAAAAACATATTATGATATATAGGAAAATATGTACATACCAGGTCTGTCCAGAAAAATACGGTCATTATTCATATAACAAGAACAGTTTGCACAACATTGATATAACCTGGCATCCAAGAAGAGTGGACTGCAATGTTCATGAATAAACAATGATGACTTTACTGTACTAGTCAGAGGGGGCAGTAGATGTTGTTGAGTGAGCATGTGTACTGTGTGACCATCACATTCAAAATGACTGAGCGAGTACAGCAATGAATCTGCATCAAATTTTATGTTAAGGTTAACATTTCTCCACGGGAACTATTAGGGTGATTCAAAAGACACAGCTATGGGCAACTGGTGATCGGCAGTTTCATCACGACAATGCACCCACTCATGCATCAAGTCTGATGCAGAGTTTTTTAGCAAAACATCAAATCACCCAGGTGACTCAGCCTCCCTACAGCCAGATTTGGTGCCCTGCGACTTCTGGCTTTTCCCAAAACTAAAATCACCTTAGAAAAGGAAGAGGTTTCAGACTGTTGATGAGATTCAGGAAAATACGATAGGGCAGCTGATGGCAATTGGGAGAACCGAGGCCCCAAGGTGCCTACTTTGAAGGGGACTGAGGCATCATTGTCCCATGTACAATGTTTCTTGAATCTTGCATCTTCAATAAATGTCTCTAATTTTTCATAGTACATGGCTGGATACCTTCTGGACAGACCTTATATTTTTAACTTTCTCCCTACCACAACCGCCATCCCCAAACAACCTAAATGTGAAAAGCAAATTTTTTAAATATTTAAAGGAATTTAAAGGAAAACATAAAATTCCTTTACTATTTCATGGTGGGAGGAATTTCTTCAGAGTAAATAAACAAAAAAGTAAAGGTCACAAGAGAAATATTGAAAATTTTGATGTTAACATTTTTAGAAATTCTGTATAAAACAGCATAAAATTTCTTTAAAGCCAGAAATCAGAAGAATATAATTGCAACATAACTATAATTGTAACACACGACAACAGACTGGTATTCAGAATATATTTTTAAAATATACACTAGTTACTTTAAAAGGCAAATACTACAGAAAAATGAACAAAGTCTATTTTTCTTATATTTTATTTTCTTACATTTTTCTTATATTATACAGGAAAAAATGGGCTGACCCTACCCTGCCCAGCCCAGCGATTCTGGCCGTGTTACCTGTGATCACCGTGCGTACTGTGGATCTACCTCTGGACTTCCCTTCTCCACTTCTGCCTGCCTGTCATAACATCTGTGTTCATTCCGGACCTCCGAAGATCACCGTCCAGAAAGCCACCCGCAGTCACCACGCCAGGCAGATACCACATTTGCTGCCACACTCCTTCAGGTGTGTGGACTAACAGGTCAGGCCTCGTCAGTGAAGCCAGGCCTGACCTCCAACCTCCAGCCCTGCCCCGCCCCCTGCCCCTCCCCAGGCTTGGGTCTGGGTCCCTCATGCTTGCCTATCCCCCAGCTACGACCTGGACCCTCCCTGAGACCTGAGCCATTACTGGCATCGAGTTTCTAGTTACAGAACTGATTCTTTCTCACTTATCTTTCTAGATTTCCTCAACATCCGACAGCAGTGCACGGTGACACACATATTTCTCACCTAGTTTCTAGTTTTGACTCTGCTTTTACCCACAGATCATCTTTACCGTCAGCTGGAAATTTAAACTATATGCAGTTTTATTTTGTTTTGACCTAAATGAGCAGTTTTGATCTGAGCTTGATATTTTGGCTACCTTACTCTTCTTCCCTTTGCTCCCAAAGGATAAAGAAAGAGCAGCACTGTGTATTTTTCCTCTGTTTGTGTTTTTAATGAGCCTAAGCTAAGCTCATGAGGATAGGTTGTGTATTTTATTGGCGTTGATGCAAAGGTGTACAGGCGGTTCTAACATAGACTGTGCCGGCAGAACGCACTTCGGAGTGAATGAAGGGGCTGGAGAATGTTGGTACTGAAATGATTTCAGGAAAAACACATTTCTGAAGTTATGATGAAAATCAATAGAAAATATAATCTGATACAAAGACAACTAGTTTACGACATCAAAAATAAAGATGAGATAATAATACTATAAAACTAAAAAGAACAGGAAGTAATAAAACTTTTTAAGCAGGTAAGGTCTTTCTTTATAATGTACCTCTCTCAGAAATTTTGAAGCAGATTTATTGAGGAATAAATTGAATTACCTCTTGTCTCAAAAGACGTTCTGCCTGGTTTCTGGTAATATTTCTATGGTACCACCTGTAAAAGCAATAAAAATGATTTTTAAATTTGCTTTTTTTTCCAGGAAAAAAAAAAAAAACCCTGTCCATTTTCCTTGTTTTGAAGAACTTACTCCAGAAATGATTTTTAAAAAATTGAGTGCTTTTTAAAAAAGTTCAGATAGACAATACTGTACTATTAGGGTCAGTTAATTTGGTCCAGTAGACTAAATTAATTACAATATCTAGTTTATTGTATTATATCTCAATTCAACTTTCTGACACACACTTAGTGTACAATTCTGAACAACTTAACCTCCTGAAAATGTCCATGAAATGTGTGTGGTCAGGAAGTCATCATCTTCAATAAACACTTCACTGAGCTTTGGTAGACGAACTAAAAAGTACTTGATTCTTTCTACTTAGGAACTTCTTATTTGCATGCTTTTGTATGTGCTATGTTACCTTCCCAAAATCAAAACCCACTCTAACAATTTGACTTTCCTAAGTATGTTAACTGGTAGTAAAGTTAGCAGTTGGGTAAAGTGAATGGAACAGTCAATATATAACCCTGCTCCACACGCCCTCTCCAGCCTCATCTACCGCCTCGCTCTCTGCTCACACACTAAGCTTCAGCCAATAGGGATTCTTACTTTCCTTGAATTCACCAAGTCCTTTTCTGCCTCTGATCCTGCTGTTAACTCTGCATAAAACATGCCACTATAAGACTTTGGAGCAATGATTTTCAACCTTATTCATTTCACAGCACACATAAATTAATGACTAAAATTCTGTAGCACACCAAAATGGTATTTTATTTTTTGCTGATCTGACAAAAATAGGTATAATTTTGATTCATTCACACAGGACAGCTATTGTTTATTGTTGTGTTGACTGCTGTCATTTTTTTTATCTGACCATCTAAAGGAAAAGAAGTCAGTCCTCTGCTAAATAGTCAGGTACTACGTATTTTAAAAATTCTTCCGGCACACTGGTTGAAAATCACTGCTTTAGAATTACCAGAAGTGTACACAGTTATCATAATTAAATAATATTGTAATTTAAATAAATAGTTTGGTGTGACAACACTTAGTCAATAAGCAAACATTGTACAAGAAAGAGGAAATGGTAGAACCGACGAGAGAGAAAGAACAATGGAAAAACTTTCATTTCAAAAAAAGATTTTAAAAAGAGCTAATCTAATATTACCAGAAGTGCTATATTTATGGACAAGGGAAGGAAGAACGTATGTATGCCCAGGCACTGAGTCACAGTGGGTGGGCCAGATGGTGGCTGAATGAAACTCATACCTGACTTTGAGGATGGAATCGATCTTACCACATGGACTTCCCCTAACCTCCAGTGGTAGAAAGCTGCCACTAAATTCAAATGGCTGGGTATTAAAAATACTAATGCTCTTAAAATGAAAATGAACCTTTAAAAAGATGGACCATAGAGAATAGGGATAATTACAGAGAATTTTAGAGAAAATAATATCACTACTTATCACTAGTGGGAATAAGAGTAACTGTGATGTTCAACTGTGATTATTTAGTACTTTTTAATGAATATTAATATTGTGCAGGGAATTTCAAGATGAGCCGGAGGCCACCTGTTACAAAGACACGGGGTGTCAGTTTAAAGGGGCCCCCAGTGGTGAAGTTGTGAAATATGTGTGTTAAAAGGAAAATACTGATTATCGCTCACTCATACATTATATCTGTGAAAAATACAGCCACTTAATGGCACTTCTTAAAAGTAAACACAAATTGCATGTTTTCTAAAAGTTTTGCACCCACTATCATATCAATGTTAGCTTTGTGACTTTGTACGTATTTATTATAATAATAAATAAGTAAATGTATTGTTTTGATTAAATGTAAATTTAAAATCTATGTGCACGTCATTAGAATGACTTCAAAGGAGTAACCCAAGGCCCAGATAGAAATATGTGATGAACTGAGGATTCTTTAAAATAATGCAGGATTCCACCAGCAGGAAGAAAATTGGATGAATGTAACTTAAGGAGGTTTGAGTGTGGTGTTTTATAATTAAATCAGATGATAAAAGTTAGAAGAGTTTTGTTTCGTTTTTAAATCAGGAAGGCTGTAACCCATACCTAGACAACACGGTATAGAGATAATGAGATAAATCAGATCCATACCTCTGTGAAGGTCAGGATAATCAATGTTTAATAAACATCTGGAATTTTAAGAGACTCTAGCATATTGGATTTTGCCTCTGATTTAAAATTTAATTAATCTTAAACTTGGTATTTGAAGTTTAAGAGAATTTGACTCATTTTTAAAATATTTGTATGCTAAGGAGAACCTCATTTACCACATAAGCTTAATTTATTTGATTCACCACAAACATTTAGTTTATTGAATTTCCAGGATAATGTAGGGACTTAAAAACAGTTATTACAATTGCAAATTTGCCATGTCTAGCATATGAAGTATTTAAAAAGAAAATTGAATTTATTCAGCTTATCAGTGAAGTTAAATGTTTCAGAAAATTTAATTAACTGAGTTTATAAATAGGACTGATTGTAGAAGGACATTTAATATGTTGAGTGTGAGTTAAGGTAATAATTTACAATTTTATATTTATAAATAGTATATAAGATTTACAAGTTAAATTTGAAGGCTTACTGAAAACTAGGTTTTTATTAGGTTGGCCAATAAGTTTTTTGGTTTTTTCTGTAAGACGGCTCTAGTAGCATTTAGTTGTCTTTAACTTCATTTGAAACAATTTTGTTAGATTGTACTGTGACCACTGTCATATCAGCGTGCATATCAGCAAAAAAAAAAAAAAACAAACAAACATAAAGCCCTGACTGGTGTAGCTCAGTGGATTGAGCGCCAGCCTGCAAACCAAAGGGTCGCTGGTTCAATTCCCAGTCAGGGCACATGCCTAGGTAGTGGGCCAGGTCCCCAGTGGGGGGCACATGAGAGGCAACCACACATTGATGTTTCTCTCCTTCTCTTTCTCCCTCCATTCTCTCTCTCTAAAAATAAATACATAACATCTCTTTTAAAAAAAAGAATTTCTTTAAAAAAAAGAAGAAAAAAAGATGATTTCTCTATAATTTAGTTGTAAATCCAGATTGGTCCTTGAAGGAGGTTAGTGTAGCTTTAAAAAAAAAAAGTAAAAATTTGTGAATTTTTGTGTAGCCATTTTAATATTGAAGATGGAAGAAAACAAGCAACACTTTTTTTTGACATACTATGCTTCATTATTTCAAGGAAGATAAAAACGCAACTAAAACACAAAAAAAGATTTGTGCAGTGGATGGAGAAGGTTCTGTGACTGATCAAATGGGTCAAAAGTGGTTTGTGAAGTTTTGTGCTGGAGATTTCTCTCTGGACAATGCCACACAGTCAGGTAGGCCAGTTAAAGTTGATAGCAAACAAATTGAGACATTAATTGAGAATGACCAGCGTTATACCACATGGGAGATATTCAACATACTCAAAATATCCAAGTCAATAAAATTATTGGTGAAAATGAAAAATGTATCTTATTTTACAGAAAAAAACCAGCCCATAGGTGCATCGTATTGTTGATCATTGGATATTCATTTAAAGCCAAGGTAAATATTTCTACATATAAACGGTCCCCCGAGATATCAGAAGCCCACATTGACATCGCACTCCTTCCCCTATCGGCACCCTGACTACCTTTAGCCTCAGCCACTTCCTCAGAAAGGTCTTCCCCAACCTCCCCCTCATCTAAATTATACCCCTTCTCCATTGATTTCTCCTAGTGTCCCACACTGTTCCCTCCTAACACTGCAATTTAAAATTACACATTTAGTTGTGAGTTTGAAGCTGTTTAATGTCCATGGCCCCATGAAGCTGTAAGTTCCATGGAAACAGGGACCGCCTCTGTGTGTTCTGGGTGACATCTCTAGTGTATGAAAAAGCTAACATGTGGTGCATCATAAGTGTACAGTAGATAAAGATCGGACAACTGAAGGGATTCGGGGGACTGAAATAACAATGCCACATATACACCTGTAATACTAGGCAAGGTGGTTCACACAGTAAATACCTCTCTTGTTATTTTCCCAGTTCAAAGAAATAATGATAATTGCTAGAAATTATTGAATATTTACTATGTAATGTATGGACAGGTATTATTGTCCCCAGTCTCCAGATCACTCAGAGGTTAGAGACATTAGGTAAGTTTGCCTACAGCCAAAGTCTGAGTCAGTGGCAATGCAAGGATTTGAACCCAGATTTTTCCAATTTCTGAGTCCACACTGCAGTATGTCAACCTAAGGCCATAATTCCTATACAGTTAGTAGAACAGTGCTTGGCACATAGTAAAGGGTTGACGAGTTTTAGTGATAATTATTATGTCTATATTTTAATAAAACTTTTTTTCAAAGAAATAGCAATAAAATTAAAAAGCAGCCTTCCCGTAATTGGAGTCATTAAAGAAAATAACTTTTGAAGACATAAATCAAGGAAACGAGATGGTCATTCTAACCTCAGAGGAGTTTAATTCAAATGATCCAATATCCACAATATAAACAAGCTGTTAAAAGTCAGACTCCAAGCCTAGTCTAAACAGGGCAAATTAATTTAAAAATGAAAGAAAGGAAAAGAAGACTGCGAGTTAGTGATTGAAAACTCACTAACCACCAGACACTGTGTTAGGTACCTTTATACGTGTCTCCTTTCATCACCCAGAAAATCCAAATTGGGGTTATAATATGAAAATAAAAGTCTTGTTTTTCTAATTTTTCTCAGCACTTCCCTGACCTGGCCTTCAAAGAGACCTATCTGTGACTCACACATACAGAGAACATTTTGACAGTTGCCAGACCGGAGTGGGGTTGGGGGGATGGGTGAAAAAGGTAAAGGGAATGAGAAGGACAAATTGGTAGTTACAGAATTGTCCTAGGGGTGTGAAGTGCAGCATAGGGAATGTAGGCAATAAGATTGTCTGTAGGTAATATGATAACTACACGTGGTGTCAGGTGGGTACTAGATTTATCTGGAGGATCACTTTGTAAGTTATATAAATGTCTAATCATTGGAGTGTACACCTGAAGCTGATATGATACTCTGTCATCTGTAATTGAAAAAAAATTATTAAAAAGAAAAAAGGAAGAAGACAAACAAAAAGAGAGACAGAGAGACCTGGTCAGCGTTAGCCGGGGGCAGTGGGAGACCCGTACGGGCCATCCACGAGTCACCGCAGACAGCTGTGGAAGTGTTTTCCCAGGCAGGTAGGTGCAGCCACCTGAGGACTGTGTTTCAGAGTGAAGACTGGGATTTTAGGGTGGAGCTAAATGACCCAGGCCAAGAGATCGGGTGTGACAGGCTGAGTGAAGGAGGGGAGGAGAGAGAAAGAGGCCCTATAAGGAGCCAAGGAGAGTGACTTTGGAGAGGGAACTGGCCTGAGAAGCAGCTGACAGAGAAGGCTGGTAAGGCTCTGTAGATGTGCCCTGTGTCCTGGGTCATCAGTTTTCCTCTCCGATAAAGTGCGCACTATTCACCAACTCTTTTAAAACTGGATCTGTTTTAGGGAAGAGATGCACGAGTCTGGCCTCTGGATGGACTTCAATTAGTAGCAAGGCAGAGCAAGGGGGCTCTCTTGTTCAATTGACATTTGCTGCCTGGTTCTCAGAGAAGCACCTGTCTTCCTGCCGCAGTTCATCACTTCATCACCCACTGCCAGCAGCTGGGAAGCATGTGCTAATTGCAAACAAGTACCTACCCAAGGGTATCCAAGGGCTCAACTAAACCTAAATTTATAAAAGACTACTCCCAGCTCTGCTGCTATCTCTGTATAAATCAGTCTCTCAACCTTAGCTTCTTATCTGCAGAATGAGGGGCTAAAAAAGTGATTGCTGAGATCTCTATTTTCCAAATCTGTATAGCAAAAATAAATTTCTAAGCAGGACTCCAGCAAACATGCCAAATGTCCTTCCCAACTATAGCATTGGCCTAGTTCTTATCTTCAGCTATTTCTAAAACATGAGCCAAAATATAGTTAATATGTCTATGTATTAACTCCAATTTACCACTCACTGGAAATTTAGTGTCATTTTTTCAGTAGTTAATTTTCCACTTAGGACATATACTAAAACGAGTGCAAGATGAGTATTTGATTTCATGCTGTCGCTGTTAAAAACAAAAAAAAAGTGGCTATACAACATGAAACAAAAATAAGTTTAAGAAAATTAAGTTTCTGAATCAACCATTATAAGGATCAAAGACTTCTTACGCTAGAGCTGCCAAATGTGTTACTTTCTTTTCCTTTTTTAGACCAAAAACAGTTCTATATCTAAAAGCTTCCAAAATGTACCTTTTCATAGACTAACCATAGGATGTGCTTTGGAGGATACTTACTCATATATTTCTAAATTGGTTGGTTTGTTTTCAGCCACATAGTTGCTTGGGATTAAGCCTTCATTCCTACAACAAAGGACAAAACAAAAATCAAAATATTTGCATGTTTGTTGCATTATCATGGCAACAATTCTTTTAAAATGTCAAGGATGCAGAGGAATCAAATTCATTTTATTGATTAAGTTGTTAAAAGAGGAAAACAGGTTTTTCATTTTCACATTTAATTAAAATCTCTGTATAGTAAATACTAAGATTCTGACTTACAATGTGAGTAGTTTAGGATGTTTGATGACACCAGAATCTTTTTAAAGAGGAAAAGGGTCACTTACATGACCATTGGGACATCATAGTGACTAGGACAACAACAGAGCAATACAAAGATATTGGCTTAACTCTTTTTAATTGCTGCAGAGTATTTGATAGAGTAAATATTCTAGTTTAGCCATTAGTTTAGTCCCTAGCCCAGCAATGAGGTAAAGAAATACTTGAACATGACTTTTTGTGCACAAGTATGAATATTTCTCAAAGACACAAAGTAGGGAAATTGCTGGGTCACTGAGCATGTGCACCTTTCAGTAATACAGCAAATTGCCGAGAAGAAGGATACACCAATTTATCCACCCATCCCCAGGGTGAAGATTCTCTTTTCCTACACCTTCAGCAACATTTGAAATTACAAAATGATCCCCGAGACATATGATTGGGAAGTAAAAGCAAGTTGCAGAACAATGCATAAAGTGTGATTAGATTTATGTAAATTATATCTGCAAACTATACCAGGTATTTCAATACGTGCATGAAAGTGAATTGGCAAAGGGAAAAAATGGGACGGCTGTAATACAATAACAATAAAAAATTTTATAAAAGAAAGTGCATTGAAGATGATCATTCACTAAACGAATAATGGTGCTTACTTTTGAGAAAGAGACTGACTGAATTTGGAGGTGTGGCAAAGCAGAATTTTGGCAATATTTATCATGTATGCATATTATGAAAAACAATATCCACTTAACTTTGAAGTTAAAATTTAATTGGTTGTTTGTTTCCATCTGAGTCATGTCAATAGGCTACCTGCAGAAGTGGCTAAATACCCAGTCCTGTACCTGCTCATATAATGCTCTCCCCACTGAAATACCTCCATCACATGCTGAGTCCAAACTAAGAACTGGTAGGACAGCCAAACAATCAGGAAAATATAAAGAAAGAGGGCATGTAAGATAGATACTTCTGGTACTTAGGTACTTACAATCTCCAAATCGTTTGTAAAAGACTTTTTCTATTTATAATCTCCAAATCCTGACAAAGATCAGAATCAGTACTAGCACACTCTCCCAGGGAGCCCAGAAACTCCTCAGAACCCTTCTCTACCCAGGACTCAGTCAACAGTCCTTCGCAACCAACACAAATTCTGTTTGCGTCCAAGGGTCTTCTTTCCTTTCCTACTTAATTCACACCTACTTCCAAAACTAGTCTTGTAGAAATGTAAAAATAAGTAAGATGCTCTTTCTGTTCCTACCTCAGAGCGTAACAGGAAAAACAAAATCAAATTCCCAAACAAAGTCTAAATCTGAGTAAGAACTGATAGGAATTATTATTCCCATTTACAAAGAAAGAAATAAAAAACTTATTAAAAATAGAGCTAGCATATGATCCAGTACTTCCACTTCTAGTTATAAATCCAAAAGAAAAAAGCACTAGTTCAAAAAGATATGTATACCCCAATTTTCATTGCAGCATTAACTTCAATAGCCAAGATATATATGGAACCAATTTAATTATCCATTGATGGAAGAATGGATAAAGAAAATGTGAAAAACTAGAATTATCTTCTGGAGGGTGGGGCCCTTGTAGTACAAGCTTCCCTTCTAGGTGAGTGTTCTAGGAACTCACATGAATCAGTGTACCAGCTGGTATTGTTGTGAGAGGCTGTGTTCTACTTTGGTGCATTTTTTTGAAGACTCTTTCAACATATTTGCCCATTTCATGGTGGGTGATTTATGAGCACACCTGCCCACCCTGCACTGAGTATTCAGCATTTTTTGACCAAAAATGGCATGATCCCGTACCCCACCCTCCCTATTCACTTGATCTCACCCCGAGTGACATTTTTTGTGTGTTTGTTTGTTTCCCTGGATGAAAAAAGTCCTCAAAGGGAAACGTTTTGCCATGTGGAAGAAGTGAAACAAAAAAACGGTAGAAGCCCTAAAAGGCATCAAAATCAACGAGTTCAAAAAACTGTTTTGAGCAGTGGAAAAAACATCTTGGTAGGTATATAGCATGAATGGAGAGTACTTTGAAAATGACTGAAATTTAAACTTGTAAGAATATACAATTTTTTATAAATAAATTCCTTTTGGGGGGTTTCCCCTCATTCATCTATGTGTGTGTGTATCAAGATTTATGTATATAAATAAATACATATAAATGTATATAACAAGATATATACAAATAACAAGATTTGATTCTTATTTACGGCCAAATCATATAATGAGAATTAGATCTTGCTATTTGTGACAATGTAGATGGAGCTTCAGGGCATTATGCTAAGTAAAATAAGTCAGACAGAGAAAGACAAATACTGTATGATGTCACTTACAGGTGGAATTTAAAAATTTATTTTTCATTAACAAAAAAAGGTCATAGGTAAAGAGAACAGATTGGAGGTTGCCAGAGATGGGGGAGTGGGGTGGGGTGGGCGAAATCGGTGGAGAGGGTCAAAAGATGGAAACTCCCAGTGACAAAACAAGCAGGTCCTGGAGATGTGCACACAGCATGAGGACTAGAGTTAACAGTACCGCATCACATATTTGCAAGTTGCTAAGAGACTGAATTTTTGAAGTTCTCATTACAAGAAAAAAGATTCTGTATATATGGCAGCAGATGTTAATTAGATTTATTCCAGTGATCATTTTATGATATACATAAATATTGAATCATTATGTTGTATACCTGGAACTCACATCATGTTATATGTCAATTATAGCTCAATTTAAACAAAGAAAAGGAAACAGAGAGGGTAAGTGACTTGCCCAAAGGACGCAATAGAAAGTGGCAGCACTGGGATGTGAAGCCGGGTCTCCCTGTTTCTCAGGGTCTGCTGAAATCACAGAGCTGCAGCGCTCTCATTCAGATGGGGAGGTGTGGAGGACAGGTTTCATCTCACACCAGAGGAAGAGCTATCAGCCTGGAGAAACGGAGCCATTAAACAGTCTTCTTTATGGTTCAGAAGTCTTTAGGGGACGAAAGAGAGGGAATTTGATAAGGACCAAGCCACCAATCTTACCCCCAACGGTCTCTTGCCTTCCACCAGTGAGTATTATACTTCTCCAGTATCAGATATTCCTCCGCTCTCTTTAATGCTAAATCACAGGACTCTCTGGGCAGAAAATCGTACAGTGCCTTGACTCGGATCTTCTCTTTAGCAACCTCAGGGGATGGGAGGGGAGGCAGCGGCTTGCGTTTTGATGGTTGCACATGGCCCCTGTTGGACTGGGAAAACCAAGCAGCGAGTAGTTGCACTACTGTTTTAGCAACTGTCCTAATAAGAAGAGGCATATCAATGTCTCTGGTTCTATTTTGCTTGCTTGTTTGTTTTGCTCATTAGATTCCAAATGGACAATAACCAGAGGGGAGGGAGAAGGGAGATAACGGGGAAAGAAGGGGAACGGTCATCAAGGAACATGAATAAAGGACCTGTGGACAAAGCCAAAGAGGGGAAGGAGTGAGGGTGGGAGGTGGGAGGTGGGGGTGGGTCAGGAGGGGGAAAGTGGTGGTGGGAAAATGGAGACAACTGTACTTGAACAATAATAAAAAGAAGGAGAAGGAAAAGGAGGAGAGGAGGAGGAGAAAAGGAAGAAGAAGAAGAGGCATAGAGCATATTTGCCTGCTGCCTTCCTTCTTCCATTCAGCTGTAGCAAGGCAGAAGCCAGAGTGCAATAAACATAGGAAGTGACCAACTATAAAACAACTTTCACATCCAGCAGCACACTCATCGTTTTATAAATTTTCAAAATCACAAATTCTTGTCAGTATTGCATTAGATTTTTTTTAGGTCATAATTCTTAAAACTTGATTTCCTCCCTAATAGTTTCACTTTGTCTTTAGGATTCTTCTCTCTTGATAAAAGAAAAGCAGCTCTTTTCTTTCACATGCTGTAAAAGTGTTTGTATTTGGGTTTACCATGCTTCCTAAGAACACCGTTTCTCTCAACGCTGAACTGAAAATTAATCCTGGCCTCAAAATGGCAGTAGCCAGAATACATTTTTTTTTTCTAATTCACCATCCAGTTCCAAATTCTTCCAAAATATAGCACAGGGCTACATTAGCATTTCTTTTTTCTCTTTTGCTTTCTTCTAGAAAATTCATTTACTAAATGTTTATTGAGCACTTACTATGTTCCAAGCATGATATTAGGTTCTGGACATGCTAGCAAACAGTATCTCATCAAGCAGACCCTAAAAAAAGCAAGCTTCCTCTCTCCCCCACCCTCACCCCCCATTGAAATGATACTCACTTGCTTCTTAATTGGTAAGTCACTGAACCACCGCCTGTGATGCTGACTGTATGTTTCTGAAAGTTCTTCATCTTTGCTCAAGCTTATTTGTGTTCTCACTTGCCTAAATTAAAAAATAATCATGTTACAAGTAATTATTTTGATTCAAATTATCTATAAACCCACTAGCTTATCACAAAACTCGAGCAAAAATCTAGGTCTCTACAGGCTTTTTTTAATAAAGAAGACTAACTCCATTTCCTTGGGCAAGTTATAACCTCTCAGAACTTGACTTTTCTTACCTGGAAACTAGAGATGCAAAGAGCATATAGAGTTGTTATGAAACAAAATTGAGGAAACATATGTCACATGCCCTGTGCAGTGTCTGATGAATATTAAGGACATAAAATTATAATCATTATCATCAAAAACATATTCTGTGTCAGGCACAACATTTATTATTTTACATGCATTTCCTCACTTGATGGTATCTGTTGTTTTAAGTAGAGGTGGTACAGTAATTAAGAACATGAGTTTGAATCCCAGGTCTACCATTTCACAGTGTGGCTTTGGGCAAGCAATGTAACCTCTCTAAGCCTTGATTTCCTTATCTGTAAAATGGGGATTATGAAAATCCATAAGTGGTTTTGAGAGTTGCTTGAGCTGATAAACACAAACCTCTTTAGTGCTGTCTGACATGTGAGACGCTCCCACTAAATGTTAGCTGTGAGTATTTCACGGTGCCTTGGATTTGATGCTTAGACAATCATTGCTAGACACACTGTATGAAACACAGCCATAGTTATGGGGAGATATGCAAATGAATAAGAAAGAATTCTTGCCCATAATGGGTAAAATTATGGAGTGGGACACAGACATTTAAATAGCATACATGAAATAAATATTAAATAAAGAACAAAATTGCATGCTTTGGGAACACAATTGAAGGAGCAATTAAATCCATGAGGATTAAGAAAGGATCATAGGAGACCTGACATCTGACCTATGGTTTTAAATGAAGAGGCATTCAACAGGGAAAAATGGGAGAAGGGTTTCCCAGGGCAGGCAACAACAGGTGCAAAGAATTTAATCTTTACTTGATTTAAATAAGATAATTTGCTTTTTTAAAACCATAAATAAATTCTGAATTTGTCAAAGTGATGTTTTTGTTCATAACATTCACGTTTCACAGTCAACAGGCAATAAAGAAACTGAATAAATCCATTTCCAGTAAGTTGGCCTCGGAAAGTACACTTACCGCTTCTGCACGGAACAGCAACAGCAACAACAGAAAATCGACTGGATGGTATTATCTGAAAAGCAGAGCATTCTCAACTGTTAGAAAGCCATGGGTCCATGGTATCTGAAAGATGAGGCCGGCGGTGCTATTCCAAAGGAGGAAATCCCCAAGGACAGTGGCAAGCGGAATGGTTATGAAGCATGGACAGGCCTTGACCGCGCCCTCCTCCTCTAGGCGGATGCAAGTCTGCCGCTACAGCGAACGTTAAGTTACTGGCACCCTGAGCAATGTGGTTTTGTTTCTCAGGCTCTTCTTCCCGGGTCTGGTTTGTGCATTTTCTCAGTCTGAGAACAATGACCACTGCATTCTACTTTCCCTTGGTCAGGGCTAATGTCAACTAACAAATGCACAAAAGAAGGGAATTCGCAAACAATGTTCTCCTAAAAATTCATTAGCAGTGATTTTGAACTAGGTCATCACACTTCCTTAAAACATATTTTTAATATAGTAAATAAAGTAGTATAAATTAAAAAAATAAAATAAATATATTTTCTATTTAATAGAAGATATTCTATAATAATATAATTAAATGTATTTTATACAAAATATATTTTCATATATTTATTTTATTTTTTATATTTTACATGTGTATAATTTTTGGTTTTCAAAGTTCCTGTGGATTAAGTCCAATACAAGCCAAACTTTTAAAGAAAAACTACATAGCTTAGTAATTTGGGTCATGCTTATACTTTTATTGTCAAGTTTAATCTTTATTTGATTGAAATTAGATCATGTGCATTTTTTTAAACAAGTAAATTTTAAATTTATCAAAACAATGTTTTATGTTCATAGAATTTGCCTTTCACAGTCAGCTCTTTCTTCTGTTCACACCTGAAAATAAAGTGTTATGAAGGAAGCAGAGTGCATTGGACAGGAGCATTGGCTTTTTTTTCTTTTTTTTAAGATTTTATTTTTTAGACAGAGAGGAAGGGACTGAGAAAGTGAGGAAGAGAAATATCAATGTGTGGTTGCCTCTCGCGCACATCCTGTACGGGGGACCTGGCCTGCAACCTAGTCATGGGCCCAGACTGGGAATAGAACCGGTGACCCTTTGGTTCGCAGGCCAGTGTTCAATCCACAAAGCCACACCAGTTACACTAGACATGAGCATTAGCTTTGAGGGTAGACAGATCTGGGTTTGAGTCTTAGCTGTGGGGTTGACTACCTCTGGGATAAATTCCTTTATTTCTCTAATTCTTTGTTTTTCTGTCTGTAAAAATGAGATAATCATACCTACCCCATTTGAGAAGCCTTACAGGGCAGAGGCTAACCTCTAATTTTGTGGGTTTGGGCAAGTTACTTAACTGTTCTGGTCTTAAGTTTCCTTATCTGTAAAATGAGAATAATAGCATATTTAGCCTGTAAGATACTGTGAAGATTAATCAAATCAATTCAGGTGAGGTACCTAGACCAACACTGCATACAGGGTATGAGGGTAATCAAGAAGACCTGTGATTGTTATAGGGTTGTTGAGAAGATTAAATTAGTGTCACCTCTAAGTCCTGAAACACAGAAGAAGGGCACAGGGTGAAGACACCCAGCAGGGTCCATCCCTCAGCATCAAAGTCTTCTTTATCCCCCATTGTGAAGCAAAAACCTGATTTCCTCCTGATTTCCTTCAGCAATGTACATCAATGCTGAGTAATCAGGAGATTCACTCCAGCTACGCTGACTCCCTCTGTGCCTATGGGTCCAGTGACACAGGAATCCCAAAATGGCCAGAGAGCACTCAACCTCCATTATTCCCTAAGAAAAGATTTCTTCTCTTGGGCACTGAAATCTCCAAACCCGAGGTCAGAGGGAAAGAGAACAACAATATTCCAATGGGATTTTAGGTTGAATGGTGAGAGGGGCCTCTCCAATCTTTCCTCCTTCATTCCCAGACTGATGTATTTTGGCCAAATATTTGCTGCTGAGCTAAGACACTTATTGCATCTCACTGGACACCACTCCAACTTTGCAAGATGTTCTCTCCTACATATTATAGTAATTGAGCTGTTAGCAAACCCTTCCTCTGTCGTATCAAGCCAGCTGCTTCTGAACTATGGGACACATTGTAAGATTTAGAGAACCATTGAGCAAGCATCAACAAAACCAAGAAAAGGCTGACTCCACAAAAAGAGATCACCTTGTAGATATCTTTCCCCACTGCGAGAGTTTCAGATACATTCTGTTCCCCCAGATCTCCTTGGCACCGGTCTCCTGATCCTGTTCTGTCAGTGTTCTCATGGGCAGGCCAACTTTTTGCCCTTGCCCATGAGTCAATGTACATCAATGCTGAGACTGCTGTGCCCTGCTGAAGTAAAGAGACTGATATACTTAGAGCACTGTACTGCAGCCCTATCTTTCAGGCTGCCTCTGCATGGAGGCTAGCTACCCCATTTAATCCCTACAGGTCATCTTTCCAGGGTAGTATAGGGGTGATAAGAACAAAGCAATTCAGCAAAATAATTAATATATATTAGTTCCATTTCCTTTGACAGAAGTTGACCTTCTAAACCTAGATTCATGTATTAGTTACTTGCCTTTCTCTGATGTGGACATAACCATTACTTGGTCTCTGGGCTACAGACATTAGTGGTCCAGTGGACTGTATTTCTAAAAAATACTGTCCTAGTGCAATCTCAGGCAATTACTTATCTTTGTTCCCACTGCTGTTTCACCACTCACCCCGATCTAGTTGCTTTCACTCTTCCTTTTCCTGTACTCAGAAACTGCTCATTTTCCAAGGACCATCCCAAGGTTTAATTCTGGAGACTAAAATAAAATGAATTTAAGTCCCCAAAATCTGCATGACATTCTGTATTATTAGGTGTTTGGATTTCAACTGCTTCCGACTGCGTGTCAGTTTTCACCTGGTAGTGTCTGCCTGAAACCATTGCCAAAATACTCCTTAGAAAGAGGGTGCATTGGCACTTGGGGTCTCTGTCTACTCTGGCAGGAGTGTTTTTAATTTACATTCATACCAATTTATTCCAGTGTTGTCTTTCAGCCTTAGAGACATCTGTATCTATCCAGGCCAGGGGATGCAAAGTGAAATACAGATTACACAAATGAGTGAAGCAGGCCAAAGTATGGTTTAGATTGTGGCAAAATGCTATGCCAAAGCCCCATGTAAAGGTTTTCAAATTCAAATTTTTTAAAGATTTTATTTATTTGTTTTTAGAGAGATGAAAAGGGAGGGAGAAACAGAGGGAGAGAAACATCGATGTATGAAAGATACATCGATAGGCTGCCTCTCTCACACCCCCAACTGGGAACCTGGCCCACAACGTAGGCATGTGCTCTGACTGGGAATCGAACTAGCAACCTTTTGGTTTGCAGGCCAGCACTCAATCCACTGAACCACACCAGCCAGAGCTCAAATACAAAATTTTTAAAATACTCCCTCCCTTTCCCACATCACTGTTTTTCTCGTTCTACTGTATCATTCCCATCAACAAACAAATATGCTGTTACTTCACCTGTTAAAAACAAAACAAAACAAACCACTCTTGATCTTACTTCTTCCTTCAGCCTTGCTCCACATTTATATACAACCTAGAAATGAGTAGTCTTTACTTGCTGTCTCCAGTCCTTCCCCTCCCATTTCTCAGAACCTATTCAAGTTTTTGTCCTTACCCTTTCCCCAAAACTGCTCTCCCTAGGGCCACCAGTAACCACCACACCGCTACATGCAATGGCCAAGTCCAAGTCTGAAACTTACTTTACCTCTCAGTAGCATTTGATACCACGTCCTCTTGGTTTTCCTTCTTCTCAGTCTTCTTTGCAGCTTTCTTCATGTCCTTCTTAACCTCTTAGACTGGGTGTGATGCTGGGCTGTCCCAAAGCCTTTGACTTCTTCTCTTTTCTCTGTCCTATTTACTCTATTGATTGTCTCATTGTCTGTGGTGACTGAAAACTGTCAGGTAGATTACCCACTGTACACCTGAAATGTATATATCCTTATTCACCAACGTCACTCCAATAAATTCAATTAAAATTTTGTTATTTAAAAAAATGTTTAAAATCTATCTGCTGAGGACACCTAAATATATACTTCTAACCCAGTTCTAATGAACTCCAGACTTACATGCCCAAATGCAATCTGAAATTTTCCACTGGGATGTCTAGTAGACACTTCATATTAACACAAAGAAATCTCATCTGAACTCTTTCTCTTCCTTCTCCTCCAGATGTGCTCTACTCAGCCTTTGCTAGCTTGCCAATAGCTAGTCTGCGTTTCCAGGTGCTCAGGCTGACAATCTTGGTGTCACCTTTGACTCCTCTTTCCCATACCCCAAATCAACCTGTCAGGAAAGTATGCTGACTCTGCCTTAAAAATGGACCTAAGTGTTTCAGTTCCTAATGATGAAAAGTTCTGAGATGGATGGTGATAATGGCTGTACCACCTGTGACTGTACTCAGTGCCACTGGGCTGTATACTTACAACTGGTTAAAATGGTAAAATTCATGCTTTAATTTTTGTTTTGTTTTATTTATGTATTTGAATATTTTGTTTTATTTCTCACTATTTAAAACTCACACACAGAATCTTACTGCTTTCCCCCACCTTTCCATCACTGCCATGGTCTAAGCCCCAACCAGTTCATCTGGATTATACCAATGGCCTCCTAACTTCTTCCTGCTTCTGCCCAGAACCCGCTGTGGTTTATTCTCAAGACCGTGGCCAGAGTGATTAAGTTACAACCCAGACAGGATCATAGTACTCCTTACGTCCAAACCTCACATTGGCTCCCCACTTCACTCTAGTTATAGCCACATTTCTCACAATAGCATGTAAAAGCCCTCATGGTCTAGCCTCCTGTGGCCTCTTGCTTCTCTCCCATGTACCACCGCTCATTTCCTCCAGCCACATTGCCCTCACAGTGCTTCTGGCACACACCCAGCCTACTCTCCTCATGGGCTCTCTGCTTCTGTTCTCCTAGAGCACTGTTCCCCCAGGTATCAACCTTCTTCCCTCCTCTCCTCCAAGTCTGCTCAAATCTCTCCGTCTCAAACACCCTGGACAATTATGATTGCCACTTGCACTCCCTAACTTTGGAATTACTTACTGTGCTTTACATTTTCTTTTCTTTTTTTAAATAGCATTTCTCACTTGCTAATGTATTATGTCATTCATTTATCATTTTTTTTCACTGTTGGTCTCTCCTACTAGAAGGTAAACAGTGATATTTGTCTATTTTGTTCACAGTTATAGCCCAGGAGGCTAGAGCAGTGTTAGACACAAAAATACACTCAACAAATGTTTGTTGAGTGAATGAATATATGAATGAATTGGTTCGAAGGAGCATCAAATCATAACCTTGTCAGAGCACCATCTGTCTTGATTTCATTCTTGAGAAAATGAAACCTGTATTTGAGGGTAGAATGAGATTACAAAATTCCTTGAAGTAAGGGAAGATAGGCCCCTGACTGGCTATGTGGTAGGGAGTCTTAGTAGAATCTGAAAACAGAAAACAATTTGGCCACAGATCAACGCAGAGTGAAGCCCACATCCAGCCTAGAAACCTGTGTAAGATGGTCCGGCCAGGGGAGCAGTGATCACCTATGACCTCATGTCTTAAGATAAACCAAAACCATTTATAGATGATCCCAACTTACAACGATTCAACTTGCAATATTTCAAGATGATAATGGCGCAAAATCACTCAGTAGAAACCACACTTTGAAAGTTGATCTTTTCCTTAGCTTGTGATATGTGGTGTGATACTGTCTCATGATGCTGGGCAGCCACAGCGAGCCACAGCCCCCAGCCAGCCACACAATCACGCAACCAATGTTCTACAGTGTCCTGAGTCGCCAGGACACTGTAGATTTATTTATTTATTTTGGATCTTGTGTTCTGAGCACAGATGAGGTACGCTAGTCTAAGCTATGATGTTTGGCAGGTTAGGTGCGTTCAATGTATTTTCAACTGACAATATTTTCAACTTTCAGTATCAGGACATAACGCCATCGTAAGATGAGGAGCATCTGTAATAGCGTCCAGGCCAAAAAAGTGTCCATAATGGCCACTTTACTCCTTGAATACTCACTGGCATGTTTTATTATTCTCTATTTGTTTTTCCATATGCTTGAAATATTTCAAAATTTATAGATTAAAAAAAAAGGAAAATCCCCAGAAAGCCAGGTAGGATTGTGGCTTAGAAAGTTGGGCGCCTCTTTTAGGATTAATAACTTTTCACATGCACATGATTTTTAGTGATGGATGCAAAAGGCTTTTAAATTCTTTATTTCAGCCACTGTCTTACCTTTTGCCCAACCAGAATTACCATCTTCCTCACTAGTCTCAATAAGAAAACTATTCTGTCGCTTTCTCTTTCCAATTTCCCCATGTCTATGTATGTATGAGTCCACCATAGAAATCTTGGATTCTTTCTGAGCCCCATCCTTTCTATCCGATCTGCCATTAATCTGTTCAAATAGTTTGGCATTTTATTTTGTATTTCCCCTGTTACCAAGCCCTCAGCAGCCCACACCTGTACTTCTGTACTAATTTATTTAATCCCCACAATGACTCTGTGAAGTAGAGGCCCCTTTACAGGTGATGAGTTTCAACCATAAAAAGGATCTTCCTTACTGAGCGTCTAGGGCTTGTGAGTGGAGGCCCAGGACTGGATCCCAGGAAGGCTGACTCCAGAGTCTCTGCCCTCAATCACTGTACAACCTGTGTTTGCTCAGTGACTGAACGAACTGGCTAAATTCCCTGCCTCTGAGCTCTCTCTCCTTCAATCCATTGTATATATTCATTTCCTTAAAGGTCTGTCTCAGCTAAAGGCTCTATCTATATCTTCAGCACCTTAAAAAGACTCTTAACCACATATGACAACTTGAGTGTACCTCCCCTTATTTTCAAGGCTTTCCACAGAATGGTCCACTCTACTCTGACTCTCAGTATTCACCAGTTCTTGTTGCACCAACTTCTTCCACTTGCTCTATTCTCACAGACACCTTGCCTGCCTCCGGAGTGAAAAAACAAACAAAAAACTGCCCCCCAAAAACAAACAAACAAACAAAAAAAACCACATTGCAATCCACTCCCAGCTTATCTTCCTTTGGGCTCCCTAAGAACTCCTGCTCTGTCCTGCACTGTGGCACTTAACTAGACTGTCATTAAAATCTCTTTGCATAGGTTTCAGCTCTAACAGCTGTTTCTCAACAACACCACCATTGACATTTCAAGTCGGATTAGTCTTTGTTGTGGGGCCTGCTCTGTGTATTGTAGGTTTAGCAGCAGCACTGGCCCACTCTGCACCACAGGCCAGCAGCAACACCTCTCACCACTCTGACACACACCACCTCTCCTCTCAGCTGTGAAAACCAAAATGTTTCCAGGTATTGTCAAATGTCCTCTAGAAGCAAAATCACCCCTAACTAGGAACCGTTGATCTAGACTGTAAGTTCTCCAACTTCCAGGACCACCTCTCCTGCATTTTTGTCTTCTTGCTAGCACCCAGCATTGGTACCTGGCACATAGCAAAACCCAATAATTAACTATTCAGTAAGGCACCCCAATATCTACACCATCACATTACACCTGGGCTCTACTTCTCAGTAACTCATTCTACCACATGATATCTCACAGCTTGACGCTGGCCACAGAGAAAACTAGGCTTACCACGATCTTTTGTGGTCAGCTGTTCCACTATGTGGAACACTAAAGTTGAAGAAAACTGAGCTTCCGGAGCTTTAGCTAGCACTTGTAGTAGGTCATAAGTCTAATCTTTTATTCCAGATATATTCAAAAGAAAAAATGAAACTTTCCCAAAACCAAGCATTAAACCATAAAATGCTAAATAAAATGGGTAAAACCTCTCTGGTGTTCAATTTTTTTTCTATAGTAGGATAGTATATGGCAGTGATTTTCAACCTTTTTCATCTCACAGCACACAGACTAATTACCATAATTCTGCAGCACACCAAAAAATATATTTTTGCCAATCTGACAATAGAAAGGTATAATTTTGATTTACAAAAAATAATAATGGTAATTACCTACCCTTATTGCTCTGCAGTGACTTTTTTAAAAAACCAGGTGTCTATACTTGTGCATAGGATTTCTGTTGCCAAGAATTAACCAATCAGATGCAACCTTATTATGCAACACGACCAATAACATGCAACTCTATTATATGACCTATATATTTACAGTTCGAGATAGAATGTTAACACCAGATGGTTATTGTGTTGGTGGTTATCTTTTTTTTTATTTGACAATCTAAGGCAGCAATTTTCAACCAGTGTGCTGCAAAATTTTTAAAACATGCAATACCTGACAATTTAGTCAGGGGCACTGACCTCTCTTTGGTCATCTGCCCCACCCTGGTGATACCCTGAGACCCCTCCCAACCCAACTTGCAGGCCTACCCAAACAGTTTCCAGGGGTTTTTCCATACAAACAGCCTCATTTAGCTTTCCTAAAGTCTTTGAAACGAGCAGCATCTGGCCTCTGTGTACCCATACTTCTTGCTAGGTGGCCCCAGGCCTGGCACTAACTGAGGCAGCCAGCCTCAGTTCACAGCATGGCCTCTCCAAGCACATCCAAGCTCAGCACAAGTAGCAGCCATCTGAAGATTGCACTGTAGCTCATGTCAGGTGACCTCGGGCAGGGCATAGGTCGTGGCTGACCTCAGCCAGCACCTCCTAGGAGGCTCCAGAGCATGTGTATTGGCGGACAGCTTCAGACCATGATGGACTACAACCCAACCACTCCCAAGAGCAACCCACTCAAAGGACAGACTCAATGGGCACCAAGGCCCCACAGAAGCAACTCCTGCCCTATGGGGTTGACTCCTGCGCAGAAGCTCCTCCCCTGCAGTAGCAGCCAGTCCTCACAGGCAATCGCCCCAGAGGCCAATTCCTCCCAATGACATGCCAATAGCAATCAAGGCTCCACTACAACAGGAGGATGCACACAGACCACAGAGGAGGCACACCTGGAATGCCAGCTCAAGTGGCAGGGGAGGCTATGCCACTGGGCCCTACAGGACACCTGCTATGTTAGGCCACTCTACCAAGCCTGGCAGTCATAGCAGCTCTACCTAATACATGGACAGAAACACAGGGAAGCAATCAAAAGAGTAAACAAAGAAACATGTCTTAAGTTACTTTACAGGAGAAAAATTCAGAAGAAAAACAAAATGAAATGGAGGCAAGCCAATGACCAAATACAGAGTTCAAAACAATGGTTATAAGGATGTTCAAGAAACTTAGTGAGAACTTCAACAGCATAAAAAAGGACATATAAACCATTAAAAAATAACCAGTTAGATGTGAAGAATACACTAACTGAAATGAAGAATACATTACAGGAAATCAACAGTAGAGTAGATGAAGCAAAGGATCAAAGCAATGATTTCAACTATAAGTAAGCAGAAAACAATTAGAACAGTGAAAAGAAAAAACATAACAAAAAATTAGGCTAGGTCAAGGAGCCTCTGGGACAATTTCGAGCATACAACATTTGCATCATGTTGGTGATGGAAGGAGAAGAGGGAGGCGAGAAATTGAAAACCTCTTTGAGAAAATAATGATAGAAAACTTCCCTAACCTGGTGAAGGAAATAGACATACAAGTTCAGGAGAATCACAAACAAGAGGAACCCAGAAAGGCCCACACCAAGACACAGCATAATTAAAATGCCAAAGGTTGCCCTGGCTGGTATGGCTCAGTGAATTGAGTGCCAGCCTGCAGACCAACAGGTTGCCGGTTCAATTTCTAGTCAGAGCACATGCCTGGGCTGCAGACCAGGTCCCCAGTTGGGGGAAGAGTGGGGATGTGTGAGAGGCAAAACAAAATCTTCAAAAAATAAATAAAATACAATGCCAAAGGTTAAAGACAAAGAGAGAATCTTAAAAGCAGCAAGAAGAAAAGCAAGTAGTTACCTACAAGGGAGCTCCCATAAGACTGTCAGCTGATTTCTTCATAGAAATTTTGCAGGCCAGAAAGAATTGGTACAAAATGTTCAAAGTGATGAAAAGCAAGAACCTACAACCAAGACTACTCTGCTCAGCAAAGCTATCATTTAGAATCAAAGGACAGATAAAAAACTTCCCAGACAAGAAAAAGCTGAAGGAGTTTATTACCACCAAACCAGTATTACAAGAAATGTTAAAAGGTCTTCTTTAAGAAGAAAAAAAAGATAATAAATATGAGTAATAAAGTGGTATTAAATACATATCTATCAATGATTAATTTTTTAAGTTTATAAATGGAAGACTTATTTTTCCATTGGTGATTTATCACTAGAGAATTGTCAGTTAATTAAAAGTTATTCTTCAACATAATAAATGTTGTCATCTTATTTATGTACCACAATTACATACAAATAAATCACAACTCTGACCAATAGAAGTTAAATTACTTTAATGAAAACTAGGCAAAGCTGCTACTGAATTATTAACTGGAAGTACACCTTTCACATTTTCACTTAGGTAAGGTTTTGAGGTAAATATATTGCTATATATGTGTTAAGAGTGTTCAGAAAAAAGGCTATGATATAGAGCATAGTTAAACAAACCAATAAGACAATATATTTTTTAAAAATTGTTTTGTGTTTAGAAATGACAAAATATTGCTATTATGGATATTTACCTTACAAATTATCATAAGAATGTATATAGTGGTTAGTATTCTAAATAACAACAAAAGTTGGTAATTGAGATCAAGTAAGAAAATATAGAAGGTACTCTAACAAACATGTAATTTGTATGTTTTAAATGACAGTAGGTACTCTCACTAAATATCCTATTTTTTGTTGTGTTTTTAATTGTACATCTGTAATATCATTAAATATACAAATTAACTAATCCCCCCAAAATACAATGTCACAATTTAGTAGTAGATGGCTACCATGTACGTATAAATTTTGAGCTAACTGAAAAATTCTGACATTTCTAAAATTCTCACCAGAAAGTAAAATTATAGGAAAATTTCTGACATTTAAAATTCAACTGGAAAAATACAAAAGTACATATTTTACAAAATCTAAAATTTTAATATATCTTAGAAATATACATATCTCCACAAATATTCTTTTTTAGTTTAAATATATAATTTTATTATATTTTTCCATTATCATTTAGTCCCCTCATAGCAACAATTACTTTAAATGCTGTTATGTTGATGGATTAAATGCTCTAATCAAAAAATATACAGTAACTGCTCTGCCTGGTGTAGCTCAGTGGCTTGAGTGTGGGCCTGTGAACCAAAGGATCGCGGTTCGATTCCCAGTCAAGGCACATGCCTGGGTTGCAGGCCAGTTCCCAGCAAGGGATGCATGAGAGGCAACCACACATTGATATTTCTCTCCCTCTCCCCTTCCCTTCCCCTCTAAAGATGAATAAATAAAATATTTAAAAATATATATATACAGTAACTGAATGGGTAACAAAACAAGACCCTTACGAATATTCTCTACAAGAGACCCACTTCAGATCGAAAGACACACACAGACTGAAAGTAAAGGGATGGAAAAAGATATTTCGTGAAAAGGAAAGCAAAAAAAAAAAAAAAGGCTGGGTTAGCAGTACTTACACCAGACAAAACAGACTTTTAAGCAAAGGCTATAACAAGAGACAAAGAAGAACCCAGACACTCCACTTCTGGGTATTTACCCAAAAAACCCAAAACGCTAAATTGAAAAGACATATACATCCATATGTTCATTGCAGCATTATTTACAATAGCCAAGATAATGGAACTAACCTAAGTGTCCATCAGTAAATGAATGGATAAAGAAGTGGTGCATATATACATTGAAATGTGATTCAGCCATAAAAAAAGAAAGAGATCTTGCCATCTACAACAGCAAGGGTGGACATGACTTATTTCATGCATGCTAAGTGACCTAAATCAGAAAGAAAAGACAAATGCCAGATGATGTCTCTTATATGTGGAATGTAAAAAAACAAATAAACAAGCCATACAGAAACAGACTCATAGATACAGAGCACTTTTTGATGGTTGCCAAGTGGGGAGGGAGGTGGATGGGTGAAAAAGGTGAAAGGGTTAAGGAGTACAACTTGGTAGCTATAGAATAGTCACAGGAATGTAATGTACAGCATAGGGAATATAATCAATAATACTGTAATAACTACTTGTATGTATGGTGTCAGGTAGGTATTATATTTATCGGGGTGATCATTCATAAATTATACAAATGTCTAATCAGGGGGTATGCATCTGAAACTAATACAATATTGTACATCAGCTTTTATTTAAAAGTAAAAATATTTTTTAAAAAGAATCACTGTATACTGATAAAACACAGTAGAAGATGTGTAGAGAGTAGGAAAAAAAGATAGCTGAGGCATAATGCCTAGAACATAGCAGTTACTCATTTAATTTTCAACCGTTTCCCCCTACCAAGTTCCTAAGAACATTTTTGGGTACTCACAGGATGTATTTAAAGTAAATAGACAGAAGCAGGTGTGGTTCCCCCTCTCAGACAAAACAAAGGAAGAAGGCCCAGTAAGCCAAAGCCGATCTTCAGCCTGCGACTGCTCTGTGCTGAGCCCTGACTCAGAGGCAAATGTTCCTTCTGCTCAGGACTTTAACGGGCTTTCTCTCCCATTATCAAAACAGCTCCTAGGAGAGACTCTGAAACTTACTCTTTTTTTCTTTTTAAAGATTTTATTTATTTATTTTTAGAAAGAGGGGAAGGGAGGGAGAAAGAGAGGGAGAAAAACATCGATGTGAGAGAGAAGCATTAATCAGTTGCCTTTTACACATGTCCTGACTGGGGACCAGACTGCAACCCAAGCATTTGCCCTGTCTGAGAATCGAACCAGCAACCTTTCACTTAGAGGAGCAATGCCCAACCAGTTGAACCACAGAGGTCAGGGCAAAATTTATTCTTGATAAGGTATAAATGATATAATAGTAAACATGTACTGTAGTTTCTTTTGAAGGCATTTTCATGTTTGGGGCATGACACATGTATTAGCATGTACAGAAAGAGAGATTTATTCCAAGGAATTGGTTCACATGATTATGGAGGCTGGCATGTCCAAAATTTGGTGGGATGGACTGGTAGGCCAGATTCCCAGGGAAGAGCTACAGTTCAAGTCCAAAGGCAGTCTGCTGACAGAATTCCTACTTGCTCAGGAGAGGTCAGTGTTTGTTCTATTAAGGTCTTCAACTGATTAGATGAGGCCCACCTGCATTATGGAGGGTAATCTGTTTTACTCGAAACCCACCTATGTAAATGTTAACCTCATCCCCCAAACATCTTCATAGAAACATCCAAAATAATGTTTGACCAAATATCTGGGCATCATGTCCCAGCCAAGTAGAACCACAAAATTAACCATCCTCATACCTTAAATTGAAATACATAGAAATTGTTGGTATCAGTCAGCAGGCAGAATTGATATCTGGGAAATAAGAAAAAAAAGGCTTCTCCTGTTCACTGAACCCACAATACATGATTTCATGCAAGCAGAGTAGATTATAAACCCAACAACATTCCCTTGGTTACCTTTGCTCTTTCCCAAAGCCTGGAATTTAAGAGAAAGCATCTTCAAATACTTAGTTTTCCCAATTCACAGTTGCCCTCCAAAGAGGTACCAATCTACGCCACCACTGCTTTAATTATGATAAGGTTTTTGGTCTCTCTCCCCCCACGATCCACAGCAGCTGTGAGCAGGAAGGCCAACTTCTGCCTTGTGGACAGTTCCCTCCCTTCTGCCTAGCACAGGTGCTAACAAATAGTTGCTGCCCGATAAAGAATTGCTTGCTAAGTAAGCAAAAAAAAAAAAAAAAATTGTGAAAGCCGAACAGTTCCCTGGTGTTCCCTTGCTGGGCATGACTTTCCAAGACACCATTCATCTTTATAGATTGATGGACTGACCCATTTCAAAGCTGTTAGCAATGATTATTAGGTTTGGGGTCATTTTCAATTTGCAGCCTCACAGGTCTCCCAGGTTAATAAATAAACAGAGTCAGTTTCACATTCATACTGTGATTACAGAAACCATTCTTGGGATTGTTTTGCTGATGTGTCTTCAGAAAGAAAGCATTTTTGTGCCTTTGGAAAATTCCCAATTTACGCCAAAACTCATACATATCAAGGGCTTTTGCCAGAGAAACTAAAATGCCCCAGAGATGGGCCATGACTATTTGCCCACTGAAAGGATGTATTCAGGGTCGAGGATTATCGCAGGAAGGAGCAAGTCTCCTCTCCCAGGCTGACATCTGCGCTGTTCTTTTCATCTGCTTCTTACTCCCCAGCAAATACCTTTAATTACATATCAGGGACCAGCAAATCCGGAAAAGGTCATCACGTCCAACGGAATCTCTGTGACCTTTCAGAAGTGGCGCGCCTCTCATGGGTCAGGCAGTGCAGCCTCTCATTTTATTTGCTATTTGCATTCTTTTCTGGGAAGGATTGCATCTCGTCTCAACGTGCCCGAGCCATATTAGCATTCCTTTCCCCTCCCCTGGCTACACCAGGGCTCTTTCTGGGACCGGTTTCCACCAGGGGGCGCTGGAAGGGAGCGAATGTGAGAAGCACCACTTCCCAGAACGGCTCCCACGGCCACCTTTCAGCACAACAAATAAACACTTGATGAAAAGCTGGGGCCACGGCTGTCTGGGAAGCAACGCCGGTGGCGCACCTTCCGCTTCTAATGTTTTGAGGTTTATGTAACAGCGTAACCTCGTGTTCATCCCCTGGCATTTCCGATGTCAGAGTTTCGTTTTGAATCAGTGCTTCAAGTGAAATTCATTCCTACTGAATTTTGTCACAATAACTGGCAGATGGCTACGGATTTTTATTTGAAAACGAGTAACTGGTTCAGTTTCGAGAGCTGCCCTGAACCAAAAGCCCAGATAGTCACCCACCCACGTACTCCAGGTTTTGGCTTTAAGGCAAGGAATTCTGGCATCAACTGCGTTCACAGCTTGAAAACCTGTGGCTTTGGGGAAAACAGCTCTCTGGGTGATTAGAGCTGAGCCTCTAAGCTCACTGAAGGACATGCCTTTTTTTTTTCTTCAGAAATTTACTGAAAGGCCAAACTTCCTCATTACTGTCATAAATTCCCACCACAGAACTCTCTCTCTCTCTTTTAAGATTTTATTGATTTTTAGAGAGGAGAAGGGAGAAAGAGAGGGAGAGAAACATCAATGTGTGGTTGCCTCTCATGTGCCCCCACTGGGGACCTGGCCCACAACCCAAGCATGTGCCCTGACTGGGAATTGAACCAGCAACCCTTTGGTTAGCAAGCAGGCATTCAATCCACTGAGCCACACCAACCAGGAGAACTCTATCTTAAGGGCCTTTTGAAGACAGACACATTTTCATTGATTTAACCTGTTATCTGGGAGGTGTGGCACATAGCTAGCTTTCTTTAGCATGAATTTCTACCTCTGACTAAGCATCCGAAGAGGCTTTCCAAATGCCAACCCAAGAATCCACACCAATGAAGGAGGAAGAAGGGAAGGGAGGGGAGGGGAGAGAAGAGAAACACTAACATTTTCATTAAATTTTTTTTCATTTTAGGAAGCTGTCCTGAGTTCACGCTCTATATATTGGAGAGTTAAATTATCCTTTTTTTGTGTGTATGCCTCCTTTTGCCATTCCAAGGGCACATTGAACAAGAATGCTAAAAGAACACCCATGTGCGTGTTTCTTTTTGATATTGAAATGGTCGTTCTTCTAGGAACTGACGGTCACCATAGATGTTAATCTTTTTAAACCTATGGCAAAATAAACTAACAACCCTATGCTGGGTTTCAAAGTTGTTTTTTAACGGTATCCTTGTCTGTGAAACCTTGAAGTAAGAGGAGTAACTACATTAAGGGACTCATTGCTTACTAACAGAAAACAGGTACCTAGCTCCTGGGACAGTAAGTAGATAAATTTGGGTGGAAAATAAGAATGGTGCTTGGTCTGGCTGGAGCTGAAAGGGTGCTGAGGGTGAGGAAGGGGCAAGGAGATTCTACAAGCCTGGGAAGCTAGAAGGGGCGCTGGGAGCCAGGGAAGATGGTGTTCCTGGGAGCAAAGGGTGCTGGAAGGAAAAGCAGAGGCTCCCTGAAGACTGCTCATCTGTTCACAGCTCCAGCCAGGGCAACCCCTTGCCCCAGAACATTCCAGCACCCTGAAGCCCTTGTTTGTCCTGTGCAGGAATTTTGATGTCTCCCCGGTAATGAGCTGATGTGAGCTGCAGCCATCTTGCACACAAGTCCGCCCCGCCCCCAGGTCTCAGAGTAGTTATTTCCTAGAAGACTGCTGTCTGTGAGCCGAGTTTCTGAAGCACTCACAGAAATCACACCGAAGCCATCTGGCCAGCCTGTGATGTGAAGAAGTGCCTGGCCACCAGCCCTGCTGGTGTGGTCGGCACTGTACCGGAAGCCGAGCTCCCTGCCCCTCGGCAGGTAGGCGGTGGCCAGGCGATGCTGGCCATGTGGGCATCGCTGAGAACAACAGGCGGCTCTACAGGCCAGCACACAAGAAGACATGGAACCCTCACCGATGCAGCGACATGGTGGCTACAGTGACCATAATTACGATAGGCAGTGCAGGGGGATAACAGCAAAATGATTTACAAACCAAAGAAAAGACCCTTATACTCATATCCATATCAACATTGAAAAATTCTCTGTTTCTGAGAATTTGGCTCCAGCCTGAGTCCAAGTGGTGGCCTATGGCTCTTTCTCCTTTTCCACTTTATCTATTGTTGGAAACAAATTCTCCCCAAACTTAGAGGCATGAAACATTTATGGTCTCACAATTTCTGTGGGTCACGAGTCCAGGCACAGCTTAGCTGGACTGAGCTGGAGAATCTACCTCCAAGTTCACTCACACTGCAGTCAGCAGGCCTCGATGCCCTGCTTCTCATGATGGGGAGTCCCCAAAGGCTGCTCACAGCATGGCAGGTGACCCAAGAGACAGACAGCCCAGGAACACTAGGGCAGAAGCCATGGTGTTTTTGCAACTTCATCTCAGAAGCTATACTGCATCATTTTTACCATATTCCATCCATGAGAAGTTACTAGGCCCAATTCATACTCAAGGAGAGGGAGTGCGCAGGGTGTGGATACTGGGGGTGGACATCACGGGGGACCATCTTAGCACCTCCCTGGGCAGCTACCCTGTCTGTCTTCATATTCATAGTAATGATGGAAGATGCTAACTTAGCAGGGCTGGTGTGGGAATCGCATGCAATAAGGAACAAGAGAGGGCTTTGAAAACAGAGGCCCTAGAAAGACACGGTGATTAAGGGGTCCAGACCTCACTCTGCAGATTATGCAGAGAAGTCCAGAAACTTGCATTTCGACAGCATCCCAGGCACACTTTAGGCAAGCTGATACTTTAGAACCATTTATATAAATTATCCCCTTTCATTTATAAACTGGAAGGAAAAGAAAGGCAGAGAACTTAGATGAAAATGAGGTGGAGGGAAGGAAAGAGGTGAGCTTTTCGAGCCCCCAGCTCTTTCTCCTGCAGCCTGTCCTGTAACACTTCTGGGCTAGGGCCGTTCTCGAGGCAACTGGTGGTTGGTGGAAAGCCTAGCAATGTGGGTTACATTTCACAAACGGAACCTCGCACAAACAGAACCTCATTGGAGCAGTGCCCTGATGCCTCTCCTGGGCTCTCCCCACCGTTCAGTACGATCAGTGTCTCACTCAGGTGCTCCTGCCCTGCAGCGGACTCCGAGGCCAGCCTTCTATGACAGCCCTTTTAAAGCAACAAACATATTTGGCAAATGCCCCTGGCCTGGCAAACACAAACTTTTCTCTTTTTTTTTTTTTTTTTTTTTTTTGACTCATAGTAATATGCTTTGAGGCTTGTCTTAGCTTTCTAATTTCAACAGAAAATACTCATGGTCCCCCCCACCGAAAAAAAGAAAGAGCCACGTCTAGCTGCAGTGTAGAGCAGAAGAAAAGAGGTCATTCTTACCATCGAATCAAATGATCAGAAGTCGGGAGGGACAGTTAGAGTCGGCCAAATCCACGTCCTTCCAAGCTGGACAGAAAGATCCTCAGAATAACCCCGCCAATAGGTAGTCACTCATTTCATCCCTCGGGCAATCACAAGTTCCTGTCCCAACCCTCACCATTATTTATTTTACATAGAACTGAACCCTTCCCATTATAATTTATCACCTCTTCTCTAGCTCTGACCTTACAAGAAACGAAGAAGAGATGCTCGCATAGCTTTTAACAAACGGGTTTTTACGAAGCCACCGTTCGTCTCTGTCCTGCCATGGTGGGGGAGCGGGGAGAGGTCGCTGCCTCTTAGCTCTTTCTGCCTTGCTCTGCTTGGCCTGCACTTCTGATACTAGGCAGCCCTGTTTTTTATCTACGACAAGATCAAGACCCTAACTTATATGCAGGTCAGTACAACTGGAACAACCTGGTTTATTTTTTTTACAAATTCCACTGGTAAGTGTTGGGTCCTATGAGGTGATTTGGTTTAAACAGATAACACTATTTTTTCATTTTTTAATTTACTGATTTTAGAGAGAGAAGGACATTGATTTGTTGTTCCACTTATTTATGCATTCATTGGTTGCTTCTTGTATGTAGCCCTGACCGGAAAGTGAACCCAACCAGGGCTAAGCAGATAACATTTTAAAGCTGCAATCACTTTTTCCTATTGCCACTTGAAAATCAGAAACATAAAAACCTTGTTAGCTGGCCTTTGATTGCTTTCCTCTCATGTGACAGAGCTTTGTTGAAGTTTAGTTCCTTAGAATCAAAATCAAAGACTGTTTTTCTTCCCTACTTTTAATTATTTGCATGATAAGGACCTCTGAGTCAGAGAGCTAAAATTAATAAGCATTTCCCAAAACTGCATATGGGACTGAAGAGTCTTCCAAAGCAACTCCAAAATTAAGTTCAGGAAGGACCTGTCTGTCATTTTAATCTATTGTATCTGTATGGTATCTTGTTGGAAGGTAGGCAAAAAGGGTCACCATTTTAGAGATGAGAACGTGATATAAAGCAGTTGCCACAGGTGACCCACCTAGGCTGCAGCTGATCCAGAACAAGAGCGTGGTCTCCTCGCCTTCCAACCTGCGTTGCTAATACTAGACATCCTTCTAAAAACACGTTGCACGCTGCCTTTCTACACACTCATACAGATTTAAGGACACTGCTTGTGCTTTGCTTTCTTTTGCCTTCTCACTGGTGAACATTTACTAAAATGATATTGCCACAATGATTCTTTAAATAACAAACAAACCCCTGTCACGTCTGGGGAAACTGTCCTCCAAACGTCACAAGCCCTAGGCCTTAGAGAAGACTCCTTCTGGTGTGCAAGGACAAGGAGCAGGCCCAGAGCAGCCCAAGGGGGAATGACAAGGCCATCTCACTTACAGGTGGAGAGAATCATGCTGCACTGCAGCCCGGGCAGACAGACGGCACCGTCTTCAGTCCTGCAGCGGCGCTCCGGTCACACGCACACATCTTTCAACTGAAGTCATAGCTCACCCGCAGTGTTTCTCATGGGCCACGCCAGCCCCGCCTATTTTCCTGTTCTGAAACCTCAGCAGTGTGTGAATGACAGCCCCTTGGCCTGTATAAGAAAGGGCCCCAATCTGCATCCAGATCTCAGGGGGTGGGGCGCGTCGCCTCTCGTTCCCAACTGCGTGGGCAACTCCAGCAAACAATGTTTTCAAGAAATCACAGAATTTTGGTAAAAGGGACCTGAGAAACCATCAAATCAAACTGTCCTCTCTGGAGAGAGAAGGAAATAGAAGCAGAGGATAAGGGACACAGGGGTAGAAACAGAAATAGATTCTAGGTTTTGGAAGACAAAGTCTAGAACGTTCTGTCTTCCCACTTGGAAGACACTTCCCACAGACACTTCAGGGGCCATATGAGGAAACCTTTCATTGGTTGAATGCCTTTTTTGGCATGCAACCAATAAAATTATACACATAAAGGTGACTAGAGCATGGCCGAGAAACATAAAAACGACAATACAAAATGCACCCAGGCGCTTTCCTTCATCCCACTGGAAAATACAAAGAAAAAGTTACTAAAACTAAAGGGACCGACTCTAATGAACACACAGCGCATTCACATTGCCCTTCCTATTTCCTGCCCTATAGATTAAGATCTCTGAGCATTCTGGGTGGATACTTCTATTTTTACTTTACCTTTTGCCTTAGCTCTGCTTCTATGTAAAAACTTTTTTTTTTTTTTAGTTTTAGTGAGACATTTAAAGATTTTTGGAAAACAAATCTTCCAGATGTTGCCAGTTATTCAACATCCACTGTAAATGTAACAGTTAGTGCCAGGACTGCGCTCCTCCTCACTCTCCTCAGCACCAGCACTTCAACACAGCTCCTCAAGGTGAAAAGGGAAGGATGGGGAGG
>PVKU01008514.1:0-72909 GCA_004027475.1 Anoura caudifer
CATTATCTGAAGCTGAGTGCAAAAACCTAAAAATTATGGCTGACAGCTTCTAAGTAACCTAAACAAACTCCTAAAAATTATGACTGCCTGGCTGACATCCAACAGCTGGCTGGCATCTTCTAAGTAACCTAAACAAACTCTTTCCTAGTTCCCGGTCCCTCCTCTGGGTCACCTTAACCTAGCTGACTTTTCCTCTACACTCCCACTTGGAGAACTCCTGGGGAGCTGGCTTGTGCCCGTGTGCGTGTTCATCCCCAGTGGCAGGAGTGGGCCTTGTGTGGCCAGCTCAGCTGCCCAAGGCAAACAAGGGCTGAAAGACACACAGTTTGAATCTCTTGAAGGTCACGGATAGGGAATGAACTGAGAGACAGAGAGGGAAAGAGAGTTAGTTTAGGGACCTCCAGGTAGCCAGGGAGTTTTAGGGGAGAAGTTGGCAGAATATGGGGTTCATTTCCTGAAGGCCTCCCACATTCTGACCACAGAGCTCCCCCTGAAACTCAGAGAAACTGTCTTCCCCTCCATGGGTAAAAGAGCTTCCTCCTAGTTTTTGCAAAAAATGCAGCCATGTTGTATTTTTCTCTCTTAGTGTGGACAGGAGTTTGAATAACATACGCTGACCCAGAAGAGGGGGATGGGGCAGAAATAGGATGGGGGAGAGACAGACTGTGGAAGAGATGCAGAGAAAAATTCCTTTCATACCAGGAGACCCAGAGACCAGGAGGCCCTGGGCTGAGCCAGCGAGGGCGCTCTGGAGCTCTGGGTGCTGGATACTGTCCCTACAAGGCACAGAGATCAACTAGTGAACACACCAGGGACAGCAGCCATTGTCCCAGACATCAGCATGGGTTCCCTTGGGCTGGGGGAGGTCCAGGGCCTTGGCTGCTTACTCTGCCTCCTGTCTCCCCAGCTTGCCCTCCCCCACCTGCGGAAGAGCCAGGGGAATGTCATCAACATCTCCAGCCTGGTCAGGGCAATTGCCCAGACCCAGGGACTTACCTACGTGGCTACTAAGGTAGGCCATCGGAGTACCCCCTCGCTTCTTCCTTCCCGCTCTACTGGCCCCCCAGGGGCCTCCGACCTGAGGCATAAAAACCTGTGACTTGTTATTAGGCATCAAGTATCTCCCAAGAAATAAAGCCTAGCCCTGGCTGGTGTGGCTCAGTGGCTTGGACATAATCCAGGAAACCGAAAGGTCGCTGGTTTGATTCCCAGTCAGGGCACATGCCTGGGTTGTGGGCCAGCTCCCAGGTTGGGGGCGTGCAAGAGGCAACTGATCGATGTTTCGCTCACACGTGATGTTTCTTGCCCTCTCTTTTTCCCTTCCCCTTTCTCTAAAAATAAATAAATAAAATTTTAAAGAGAGAGAGAGAGCGCGCGCCTGCCCGGTGCATCCCAAGGTAGCCTGCAGGGAGGGCATGCCTTTCCCATTTTGATGCCCCTGCCTGACCCTCACTGCCGGGAGGTGAGGACACAGAAGGACCCTTATCTTCCCGGGACTGAATTTTCTCCCCGCCCCGGCTGTGTCTCCTGTAGGGGGCGCTGACAGCCATGACCAAGGCCTTAGCCCTGGACGAGGCTCAATACGGTGTGCGCGTCAACTGGTAAGCCGCTCCGAGTGGGCGGAGAGGCCCCTGGGGGAAGTGGGAAGACTGGGAGTGCGCCCGAGAAGGAGAAGTGTGTGTGTGGCAAACTCGCCCGAGCCTCTCTTCTCCCTTCCCTCAGTATCTCCCCAGGAAACATCTGGACACCAATGTGGCAAGAGCTGGCAGCCACATCGCCTGACCCCAAGGCCGCTATCCGGGAGGGCATACTAGCCCAGGTAGAGTTGGGGCATAGGGGTGGCGGCCAGGTCTAGGTGATATGGGCAGGCAGGTGAGGGCTCCCTGTGACATCCTTTTCACCTGGTCTCTCTCCAGCCTCTGGGCCGCATGGGCCATCCAGCCGAGGTGGCGGCTGCTGCTGTGTTCCTGGCCGCTGAAGCCAGCTTCTGCACTGGTTGTGAGCTGTTCGTGACGGGGGGTGCAGAGCTAGGCTATGGGCACAAGACCAAGAAGGGCGCCCCCGTGGAGGCCCCTGACACCCTTCCAGGGAAGGGTTTCCCACATTTCTACTCGGGCTGCTCTGACTAGGGCTCTCCCACCCCAAACTCAGTCTCCCAAGTTCCAGCTTCTGCCCTTTGCCTCTCAGGTGCAGCCCCCAACTCTAGAAGTTAAGCTCATTTACCAGTATGCCAAACCACCCCACAGGTTCCCATAAAAGCAACTTGCAGCCCTGGCTGGTGTGGCTCAGTGGTTGAGTGCCTGCCTGTGAATCAAAGGGTTGCCGGTTCCATTCCCAGTCAGGGCACCTGTCCCAGTTGAGGGCCAGGTTCCCAGTAAGGGGCGTGTGAAAGGCAACCACACATTGGTGTTTCTATATCTTTCTTCCTTCCCCTTTCTAAAAAATAAAATAAATAAAATCTTTTAAAAAAGCAATTTGCAGCCAAAAGGAGATCATCATTTATTTATTTTCCGCCCGCACTGCCACCCCGTGGCCCCCACTCTAGCCCTACGCTTGGCCTCCACCCGAGGGACTGCAACTCCCAGCAGACCTTGCAGCAGGAGCTCCTGGCCAGGGACTCCAGGGAAGAGTGTTGCAGGTTGGCTTCACCGGTGACCCAGTTAAAAGGTTCGCAGGGGAGAGTCAATTAAGCTCTAATTAGGAGATAATGCAGGAGATGAAGCCAGAGGGCCTCCTGTTTGTTCTCCGCCCTTAGTGCAGCAGGAGGGTGGCCGGCACTAAAAGTTATGAGGGCAGGGGAGGCTGAGGATTGAGACTCCTGGGGCAGAGAGCTGGGGGTCTGGACTTCTGGGTTTGGGGGAAGAGGAAACGGGGCGGGTAGGGAACTGGGGGGCCCTCGGTCTCCCCTGCTTTGGAGGGCTGACTCTGGACTTCTCCCACCCCCCGCCCGTGGAGTGCTATGCCCAGTCGGGGGTGTGTCCCCCAGGTGAAGGGGTGGAGCTGCATGGCTATTGTGGTTTGGCAGCCGCGGGGGGTGTGAGGCAATCGCTGATTGGCAGAGGAGTGACCAAGCAGTCTTTTTTTATTTTTATTTTTAGAGACAGCGGAAGGGAGGGAGTAACAGGGAGAGAAACATAGAGGTGTGAGAGATGCATCAATCCGTTGCTTCTCGCACGCCCCAACCGGGGAACCTAGCCCCAAACCCAGGCATGCGCCCTAATTGAGAATCAACCCGTGACCCTCGGTTCACAGGCAGGACTCACACCAGCCAGGACCCATGCAGTCTTGCGGGCCCCGCCCCGCCTCCCCGCCCAGCCCCTGACCGGGTGGTGAGGCGGGAAGAAATGAAAGCTGGGAGACACCCTGCTAGGGGAATGTTTGGAATTTGACGGCCTGTGCCTGTGGTTGTTCGGGCTGGAGAACAGAATTTGGAGGCAAAATTTTCCAGAGTAGAATTATGGGGGGATAGTGGCTTTGGGCTTGAGTTTGAGGATACAGCAGGAACAATCGTTTGGGGTCACAATAACCTGGATGCAGGAGTTGGGGGAACTCCAACCACGGAAGGTTTGGGCGGCACAGTGACTGCTGAACAATTGGCTGACTCTGCCCCTGGGGGTTCTGCAGTTGGGGAAACCCTCAGGAAGGGGGACAAGCAGGAAATACTTGCTCTAGAAGCTATTCTTAGGGGCTCATTGATAAGTTGGGGAATTGAACCTTTTCAGGACCCACTAATGAAAAGGACTTGAAGGAGGCATGGCGAACCATGTGTGTTTTTATGGCTTAAAAAATGACAGAAAAACTGTATTTAAACAGGGTTTTTTCCTGCAACCCCTTCATCCATCCCTGCCGGCCACCCTCTTCAGAGGCCTTTTCCCAAAGTCCTTGCCCTTTTCATTTACGTGATAAGCACCCACTGACATGTAGAGTGTGCTTTTCCCTTTCACCAAGGAAGGGATCGAGATCTGGAAAGGTCCTAGCCTTTCTTCTCTTACTGATCCGGGAACTCAAGAGTTAAAGATTTTAGCCTTAGTTGGCAGGCTCCAGTGATTAATGCTTGAGGAAAGCTGTTATTCCAGGAATTGGAATACGTGACCTACTGACTCCAGGAGGTTGACAAGCGATTCAAACTTTGTGTCCCAGGGGGCCTGCGAGCCACTGTGTTGCAGGGAGGCCGTGTCCACCACACAGAAGAACTGCTGATCAACAGATAAAGAAGTACTAGGAAGATCGCCCCTCCGCCCCCTGAAACCCTTCTCCAATTAAACTTTTTCCCCAAACCCCTCACATACCCTTCCTCCTCCTAATAAAAAAAAGGCTGGTTTGAGATGGGATGTTAAGACGGATTTTAGGGTACACAACCCGCTGTCTTCTCAGATCGCCAGCATCTGAATAAAGCGCCCATGAAGATTCAGTCCTTGTCTCTCCTCATTGGTTCTGATAGTGACCGGCAGCAGAAACGGCCGACTTCGGCGATTTCATCACGGGCTGCTTCTCCTCACTCCCGCTGTGTGGCAGAACCTATTAAAATGCATCTTTGAAAACGCTGCATGCACGCTCTTAAACAGCATCAGCGGGACTGGAACAGACCCCGGAAGGAGCTGGGAGGAGGGAGTCTTTCCATTTACTTTCATTCCCGGGGCGCGATCTAGCGCATGCGCTCTGCAGCAGACTCGTCTCCACGAGGGCACCCTGTAATAATGGAATCCTGGGATGCTCAGTGCTTGGGGGCGTGGACCGGGCGAGGCGGGGCATCTTAATCTGGGGCGGGCACAGTTCCACGCCGCACCGACCATGGCGAGAGCCGCACTAGGGCAGGTGGGTCCGCGGCGGCTCCGCGCCGTGGGGCTGAAGAGCCCCCGCGGAGAGGCGCACTTCCGGGAGGACCACTGGGCACAGCCCGTCCGGCCTGGCGCCGCTCCTCCGCACTGGGGTTCCGCTGCCACGAGGCGCGGGGGAGGAGGGGGGGTCCCCGTTGGAAAGGAGTATGGAGCTTTGGTGGGCGGTGGCGGGTGCGGGGAGGTAATTGGCGGGAAGGAAACCGGGACAGGAGGTCTAAGAAGGGAAATACGGAGGAGGGGACAGTTATGGGAGAGGCACGGGACAGGGTGGGGGACTAAGAAGGGAGTCGCCAGCCAGCCTGTGGGGGCACCGGGCTAGGACCCCAGTACCTACAGGGGAGCGGGTGGGCTGCAGGCGCAGAGGGCATCCTCAGGCCTGGACTGGGAATTGGATTCCAGGCCCTTTTTTTTCTTGGAACTAAAGGTTAAAGATAGTTGTGTGCCGGAAGCCCCTTATCTAATTAAGCTCCGCACCTGGGTTGGAGATCAAGGCGGGTTCGCGTTGTCAGAGTGACACAGGCGCTCCAGGCAAGACTGAAACAGTCCATTTTTGCTGATACGACGTCGACTAGCAGAGTGCAGGAAGTCTATGATTTCAGAAAACAAGGTTTCTCAGTGGAGAAGGAAACACTAAGAACTCCGAGAAGGGGAGGTCATTGCAACCCCTGACAGCTACAGCGTAACCTTGGGAGCGGTGTTCTACTGCTCACCTTGCACCTGACTATGGCTGGGTCTCTCAGTCCGGCTTGATGGAGAGCAAGGCGGATTTTTACTTTCTTGGAGTTTCAGTGGCTAATGGAGACAAGCCTGAGCTATAACTGGGGCACTCCTGGGGATTGTGGTGGGGCAGTCCTGGGCAGTGACAGGGACAGTCTGGGGTTGGGCTGTGAAGAGTCTCGGGCTGTCACAGGACAGTTCTGGTCTGTGATGGGGTAAGCCCTGGGTTATAATGGGACAGTTCTACATGTGAAGGGACAAGTCCTGGGCTGTGACAAGGACAGTTTTGGTGTTTCACTGGGATGGTTTGGGGCTATGATAGGGACAGTCCCTGGGTGAGACAAGGATAGCACTGCACAGTGATGGGTACTTACTCTGGGCTGTGATGTGGGGGGCCGTCCTGAAGTGTGAAAGACATTGCTAGCTAGACGGTGACAGACACAACCCTGGGATTTGATGGGGACACACCTGGGCCACGTTGGGAGACAGGCCTGGATGGTGGTGGGGACAGTCCTGGGCTGTAATGAGACAGCAGAGACTCTGCCCTGTGCATACGCCCTACCCCCAACCTTCCTTGTTTCTTAATTTATCCCCATTACTTTTACACTCCTTGTTCCAAAGCCCACCTATCACCTGGGAGTCTCCTTGTTGCCTAATCCGTATGTCTTGGGGTGTTGGATGGTAGGGTGTCAGTTGAGGTGAGACCCCTGACCCTAGAGAAACATCCTGGGAAGAGGAAGGTGGTTTCTCCCAGTGCAACAGGGACTGTTTGGCCGGTGCAGATTTCTCGTCTGAACACTGACCGGCCCCTTCTCTGCACTGCAGTTTTTCTGCCCCTTTCTGTCTCTACTGGGTGCCTCTGTCTCTGAGCATCGCTGAGATAGTTTCTCTCCAGGTTGTCTGCGCTGTGGCTGACATCCAGTCTTCATCTATTGCCTTTTCCCTCGTTCTCTCCCTTGTGGCTTCTCTTTATTCCACCCTCTGTATCTTACCTTGATTTCTCCCGGCCTTGATTTCCCTGAGTTTCTCTCCCTCTTAGCTATTGTTTTAGCCTCTCTCCTTATGATCATTTCTATTTTGGCATCGCCAAGTCTCTTCTTCTGTTCTTTCCAGTTTGTGTTTTCTATTTCTACGTCTCTCTTTCTCACTCTTGTTCTTCCCTACCTTACTCTTTTATTTTTGTCCATTCTGGTGCCCTCTGCAGGCTGCTCTCTTGCCAAGACGCTGGCTGGCTGTCCAGCTGCGGGTATTCTGTCTCCTCTCTGACAGAAGCGTGGCCCTAGGCTTATGCAGGCTACACATCACCACCTAGCGGTCATGGGCCAGAGCAACACTCTAATGCCAGAAGCCCTTGGCCAGACACTATCCAGGGCTACTCCTATGACTGGGGGGCCCAGACTTGAGGACATTGCAGCCTCCCTCCCCCATGACTCACCTGCTGACCAGTCACCGCCGCCACTCACATCCATTCTCACTGGTTGGTGGCAGCTCATGCAGCTCATGGGCAGGAGCAGGCTAGGCTGTTGTCTCCAACAGCCTAGGGACCCAGCTGTCTTTCCCCAGGGCTGGGGAGAGAGACCTGTGAGGTCCAAGAACACTGGGTAGAGGCCAGACCTGCTCGCCCCTGCTGGCCTCAGGCAGGAGCACAGGAGAAGTGTTCATCTGGACAGCGTCCACTGACGACTGGGGTGGGTGGCCTCCAGTTCCATGTGGCTACTACCCCTTAGTCCTGGGATCTGAAGGGACCTGGGATCATTGGGGTTCAAAGTCAGCAGGGGCTTCAAGTCATCTGAATTCAGTGGGTCTGATACCCTGGAAGAATATAGACCTGGACTCCTGGGTCTGACAGAGGAGGGGCCGGGGGCCTGGACTCTTGGGCCTGAGAGAGGAGGGGCTGGGAATCTGAATTCCTAGGTCTGAGAGAGAAGGAGGCTAGGGACATAGATCCTGGGTCCTGGGGGAGCATGACCTATAGGTCCCTCACTTTTCTAGCTCTTATCAGAATTTGGGTCCCCCAGCGAGGCCTTCACTTACCTGCGTACCATCCCTCATCTTCTTCTGTCTGAACCGGTCTCAGGGCTGGGGCCAAAGTTCTGTGGGCTGGGAGGTGCCTGTGTTTGACTTTGCCCCACATGGAGGAGGGAATGGGAGTGGAGTCAGCACTTTCTAGGGATGGGCCCGCATAGGGACAGGGAGGGACTTGGCCTCCTTCAGGATTCCTTCCTGCTGCCTGCTAATCAGGACAGAGCAAAAGACTTGGCCAGCCCTGGCTGGGTGACTCAGTTGGTTGGAGCGTCATCTCATATACCTAAGAGTTGCAGGTTCGATTCCTGGTCAGGGCAGTTGCCTGGGTTTTGCGTTCCATCCCTGGTCGGGGCACAAGCAGGAAGCAGCTGATTGGTGTTTCTCTCTCATATTGTTTCTCTCCCTTCCTCTGTCTCTAACATCAGTAAAACATATCCTTGGGTGAGGATTTATAAAAACAAGCCTTGGCCAGACAGTACGCCCTGTTTAGAGTGCCCTGGGCCTGGGACAGAGTAGGTCAGAGGGACCTCCCAAGTGAAGGAGGTGGTGAAGGTGTTGCTGGGGCTTCGGCTCTCTCTCTGTCTCCTAGCCTCACCACCTTTCTTCCGTCCCCATCCCCAGATTTGGGCCCGAAAACTTTTCCCTGTCTCTTGGCTTCTGCGTGGGCCCAGAAGATATGCCTTATCCAGCTTCAAGGTAAAAGGAGGGACTATACTTTTGGATCCCAAGGAAGAGGGGCTGGGGCCTGAACTGCTGGATCTGGGGAAAGAGGGGGCTGGGAATGGGCTTTGGGAATCTCTAAAAGATCCAGGGTTCAAAGGTCAAGGTGGGTGACAATCAGGTAGCTTAACTGCCTGCCTTAGGGCTGTGGGAAAGAGTTGAAATTGCATGTCCCAGAGGCCACTGGAGCCTCTTTTCTCTGGGTCTTGGCCCTAAGGACTCATGGGAGTTGTAGTTTTTCAGTTTGGAAGTTGTGGCCAGATTCCAGGATACCCAGGTCCCCTTTTCTTTTTCAGGCTGCAGACTTGCAGCTGGAAATGACACAGAAGCCTCATAAGAAGCCCAACCCCGGCGAGACCCTGATGTTTGGGAAGACGTTCACCGATCACATGCTGATGGTGGAATGGACGGAGAACAAGGGCTGGAGCCAGCCCCGAATCCAGCCCTTCCAGAACCTCTCGCTGCACCCAGCCTGCTCCGCTCTCCACTACTCACTGCAGGTGGCGTGACAGCCAACCCCTACCCCTCACTCTCTGCATCTCTTCCCTCTTGCTCTGTGGCCGGGTCCCCCACCCCAGTTCTGTTTTCTGTGTGTTTCCTCTTTCCGTGTACACATCATCTGTCTTCAGAGGCTTGTCACATTCTGGGCCATGTGCTGGGGTCCCCAGGGTCCTTGGCATGAGCAGATCCAGTTCCTTCGCTTGAAAACCACATGTTTTAGTTACAAGCCAGTGTGATCTGAGCTCTGATGGTGGCAGCCGAGGCATCGTGGGGGCTCAGGGGAGGAACCCAGTTCTACCCATACCTTGGAAGAAAGTGGGGTCTGTATGGGCAAGGAGGGGAACGTAGGGCATCAGAGGGAGAGGGGAGAGCCAGTACAGAGATGGCGCAAAGAAGAACCCACCATATTTGGGGGGGGATTGTGGGACTGGAGTGTGGTGCATGAGGCTGAGGGTGTCATCAGGGCCGCTGAGGGGCTGGGACCTTGTCAAAGACTCTGGGAGCCCTGGCTGGTGTGGCTCAGTGGATTGAGTGCCGGCCAGCAAATGAAATGGTCGCCAGTTCGATTCCCAGTCAGGGCATGTGCCTGAGTTGCGGGCCAGGTCCCCAATAGGGGGCGTGTGAGGTACAACGACACATTGATGTTTCTCTCCCTCTCTCTCTCTCTAAAAATAAATAAATAAGACCTTAAAAAAAAGGGGGGGGGAGCTATGGAGGCTCTGAGCAGGGTGGAACCCTTGTCGGCACATGTGGGGATGAGCTGGAGCGGGGAGAATGGAGGCCAGCAGGCCAGGCTGGGTGAAGAAAATAGGTAGGTGTGGAGGCCTGAGCTGGGGGATAGACAGGAGGGGATAAGGCAGAGATCTGGAGACATGAGGGATTAGCCAGCTGGGTGAGAGATGGGAAGGGAGGGCTGAGGATGGTGCCCAGAGGTTTGGCCAGGTGACCAGGTTGTCCATGGGACTGTGTCTGTATGGGGACTCGGGAGGCTGCTTGGCTTTGCAGGGCTTGGTGGCGGGCCTGTGAGGAGAGAGATCGAGGTGACATTTGGTTTAGGACTTAAATGTATGGCTGAAAGCAAGTCTTCCTGAGGAGCTTTAGTTGTAAGAGGATTTGAATGAACATAGTGCAGGTCTAGTAGCTGGTTTGTAGTTGAGTAATTTTTGTTCCTTCGGGTATGGTCCTGTGATATTAGGTATGTTTTTCTGTTGAGAATTTTGAGGGTTTCCTTGGCCAGTGTGGCTCAGTTGCTTGGAGTGTTGTCCCTAAACCAAAGGGTCGTGGGTTCGATTCCCACTCAGCTCATGGGCCTAGGTTGCAGGTTCCATCCCTGATCATGTCGCATGCAAGAGGCAACCAATCAATGCTTCTCTCTCACATTGATGTTTCTCTCCCTCCCTTTCCCTCTCTCTAACAAATTGGTGGGCATGTCCTCGGGTGAAGATTTTTTAAAAAACGAAAGAATTTTGAGGGTTTTCCCCCCATCTAAGACATTTGACTAGAACCAGTCAGTTCGATGCAGCAGAGACACACCTTTGGGAGCAGTGAGATACGAAGGAGGGACAGTCAGGATTGCGACCACAGGAAGGCGGTTTTTGGAGACTATTGTTTTTTGGTTTTGTTTTTTATAAGTTAATTATTTATTTTTAGAGGGGAAGGTGGGAGAAAGAGAGGGAGATAAACATTGAAGTGTGGTTGCCTTTCACACGCCCCCTACTGGGGACCTGGCCCGCAACCCAGGCCTGTGCCCTGACTGGGAATTGAACCAGCAACCTTTTGGTTCGCAGGCCGGCGCGCAATCCACTGAGCCACACCAGCCAGGGCTCCTAAGTGATTTTGAAGGTGTCTCAAAGTAATTTTCATTTGCCTTTCCCCCTGATTATGAAGTTTCACAAGCACAGGAGCCCTCATTGTTTCCTGTTCATGAACTGTCCATTTTCTAGTTGATTTTCCTAGGGGAGTGGGTTTTAAATAAATTTAAAAATTTATTTGCAGGAGTACTTTGAATATTAGGGAAAATATTTGCGGTATGAGTTGAAACTCCCAGTTTGTTTTATTTTTATGCAATCAAATGTTATCAATCTCTCTTTTTTGGGGGGGGAGGGGGAGAGCACGGGCTTTTGTGATTTATCATATTTAGAATACCATCCCCAATGCAAGACACAAAACTGTTATCTCGTGTTTTCTTCTATAGCTTTTATGGTTAAATATTTAATCCACCTCGAATTTTTCTTGGTGTGAATTGTGAGAGGGATCCAATTTAATTTTTTTCCCTAGATGAGTATTTGGTTTTTCCCAACACCATTTAATTGAATTAAACATGTTTTCCCCCATTGCTTTATAATCCACTTTTAGTTTCTTCCACTGTTCAACCTGTTTGTCACTTACTTTTAAAAACATTTTATATACTAATATGAGAGAGAGAGGGGAGAAGACAGGGAGGGAGTGAGACAGAGAGAGAAACATCAATTTGTTGTTCTATTTATTTATGCATTCATTGGTTGATTCTTGTATGTACCCTGACCAGGGCTCGAACCTGCAGCCTTGGCATATCAAAATGATGCTCTAACCCATTGAGCTACCTGGCCAGGGCTCCATGTCAATCATTTCTCCCATACTATCTTGGCTATTTATGCTGGCTTTTCATTCTTTATTCACACATGTAGTCATTCATTCATTCGCCTGCTCTGTGCCCCTCCCAGTTTGTAGGGAGGCAGACATTAAGGAAGTGGACATGGACGGTGGGGCAGGAATCCGGTACCCTGACCTGCTTGGGGGTGAGGCTCCACCAGGATGGACATGACATTGAAGCTGAGCCCTAAGAGTTGACTTAGAAGGCACGGGGTGAAGCGAGGAGGAGAGTTTGCTTACAGAGGATCCAACAAGTGCAAAGCCTGGGGGCATGAAGGGGTCACGGGGACAGCAGTGGGGGCCCAGTGGTCAGTGTGAGTACAGGAGACTGAGGTGAGAGAAGCCAGGGCTTGTGGGGAAGGGGGAGTAGTGGTGGGGGTAGGAACAACAGGATGGGGTTGGGATCAACATTTTTTTTTGTATTAATAAGAGTGTTTTGCCCTGGCCGGCGTGATTCAGTTGGTTGGGCATCATTCCGCAAAGGAAAAGGTTGCCAGGTCGATTCCCAGTCAGGGCACCTGCCCGGGTTGCAGGTTCAGTCCTGGGTGTGGAACCTATGAAAAGGCAACCAGTTGATGTTCTTCTCTCTCATGGATGTTTCCTTCCCTCTCTTTCTCCCTTCCTTCCCCTCTCTCTATTTTTTTAAAGTGTTTTTATTATGGGAAACTTCAAACATAAAAGTAGAATGATAGGACCTGCCCTACCCCTCCCCATCACCTTGCTTCACCAGTTAAGGTGGTTGGTCACCATCTTGTTTAATATGGATTTTCTCCTTTCTGTAGGGTTTTCCAGCAAATCCTGGTCATTGTATTATCTCACGTATAGCTATTTCGGTGTTTCTCTAAAACACAAGGAGGGGAGAAAGAGAGGGAGAGACACATTAATGTGTGGTTGCCTCTCATGCACCCCCTACTGGGGACCTGGCCTGCAACCCAGACATGTGCCCTGACTGGGAATTGAACCAGCAGCCTCTTGGTTTGCAGGCCATCACTCAATCCACTGAGCCACACTATCAGGGCAACTTTTTAAAAATATAACTCCCACACCACCAGCAGTCCTGAAAAAGAGACACCTTAAGCAGCACGTTCTCTTGGCACCTCCATCCCTGGGTCGCTCTGTTCTGCTTTCTCTGGTCTCTGTCCTTTGCTTTCTTGATCGTCTCTGTGTCTTGCCTCTCTGCGTCTCTCTTTTCTCTCTCTCCCTCTCCCTCCGTGTGTTCGGCGGGTGTGTCCCTCCTCAGCTGTGTCTGCTTCTGCGTCCCTATGCCTGGGCATCAGTCTGCGTCTTGCTGTCTCTTCCTGACTGTCGGCGGTGATCCCGCAGCTCTTTGAGGGCATGAAGGCCTTCAGAGGCAGCGACCAGCAAGTGCGCCTCTTCCGACCCTGGCTCAACATGGACCGCATGCTGCGCTCCGCCCTGCGCCTGTGCCTGCCGGTGAGGGGCTCTGGACGCCCTGGGCGGGGAGGGCAAGGGGTGCGGCGAGGGCCCCCCTGATGCGTCCGAGTCCCGTGCAGAGTTTCGACAAGGCCGAGTTGCTGGAGTGCATCCGTCGGCTCGTGGAGGTGGACAAGGACTGGGTTCCCGACAGCTCCGGCGGCAGCCTCTACGTGCGCCCTTTGTTCCTTGGGAACGAGGTGGGCCCGACTCTCGGTGCTGGGAGGCGGTGGGGCCAGGGAACCAGACTGGGGTGGGGGAATCCTAAAGGACAGCGCTGGGGACCTGGACTCCCGAGTCAGGGGTGGGGCGCGAGGCCTGGACTCCGGGGGTCCTGATGCACCCCTTCTGCCCATCGCAGCCCTCGCTAGGGGTCTCCAGATCTACGAGAGCCCTTCTGTCCGTCATTCTCTGCCCTGTGAGCTCCTACTTCCCCGGAGAAGCTCTGAAGCCTGTCTCCCTTCTGGCTGACCCAGCATTCATTCGCGCCTGGGTGGGCGGGGTCGGAGACTGCAAGCTGGGGGGGTAAGTATGGGTGGGCGGGGTCGGAGACTGCAAGGGGGGGGTAAGTAGTCCCGCCCCCACTCTGCGGGAGGGCGGGGGCTCCACTGGACGGCAGAGACACGGGGTGTAGTGCCGTGCTTTGGGCTGTGTCTTGGATGTCCATTGCCTTCCCTGTCCTGATTCACATGGTTGGGGACAGCTCTGCCCGCAAATTGGGATGTGAGGTCATTGGTGCCATGGTGGTGAGTGCGCGTGCATGTGGGATGTGCGGGGGGGGGGGGGGGCGCCGGGGGGGGGGGGGGGGGGGGGGGGGGGGGGGGGGGGGGCCCGGGGGGGGAGGGGGCGGGTTTTGAGGTAAGTAGGGAAACCGGTATTGGTCCCTTGGGAAGCTTCCGGAAATAAAGTTTACACTTAGTTTATTGGTTTCACCGCCAGTTAGCCTCCCCTGAACTTGGCAGGCTTGCCCCCCTTCCCCTCCCCAGCTCTCTTAGGCCCTCAGGCCTCTAGTGCCCACGGCCTTGCTTTTGATCTTTCTATGTCAGTCAGTCTCACGAGAGGCCTTGGTTCAGGGCAGCAGGGAGGGGCTCCTGGTTGGCCATCAGGGCAGAGAATGGGGTAGCAAGTGTGGTCTCAGCTGGAAGTTTATTCAGGGCCTTTCAAACACACATCTCATGGGGTGTCCTGGGGGCCAGCCCCCCCACCCCCACCCCCGCGCGCTGAGTGAAGCAGGATCCACAGATGAGTCAGATCCCGCCCCGGGCAGGTGGGAGCCCCAGTGTCCAGGGCAGCATGTTCTCTGATGGAGGTGACTAGGGCATTTCGGAGTCTGCACGGAGGAGCTGAGCGTTAAGGGTAGGAAGGAGATGGTTTCCTGGGCACAAAGATGGTAAACAGTTTCTAATCCTGGGGAGCACGGGCGTGGCAGCAGGGGGGAGGGGCCAAGTCACCGACCTGGTCGGGGAAAGAAGTTAGTCTGTTGCAGGCCAGGCCTGTAACTCCAGACAGGGGCTGTGACACTGTCTAGGAGCTCCGGGAGGGCTTCAAGCCAGGGAGGAGCAGGGTCAGCGCCAGTATGGAAAGACCCATCTAGGACCCAGCTGGGGTTCACTCGCCCTCACCGACCATGTTGCCCTTCACCAGAAACTATGGGCCCACAGTGTTTGTACAGCAGGAGGCGAAAAAAAGGGGCTGTGAACAGGTCCTCTGGCTGTACGGACCCGACCACCAGCTGACCGAGGTGGGCACCATGAACATCTTCATCCACTGGACCACAGAGGATGGGGGTGAGCCCTCCCAAGCCCTGGTGGAAGTGGGTGGTGTCCTAATTCCTTGCAGATTGCAGCTCTCAGGGATGGGGTGGGGTGGCTGCCTAAGAGGATGGGAGGGAGCGCACGAGGGTGTGACACCCACATCCCTCACACCCGACTCAGTGCTGGAACTGGTGACCCCCGAGCTGGATGGTATCATCTTGCCTGGAGTGGTCAGACAGAGTCTGCTGGACATGGCTCGGACCTGGGTGAGGGCATGATGGGGTCCTGCTCTGTTGGGGGCCAGTGTATCAGGGGCTGGGGTGGGAGCTGGGGTACACTGGCTCGTCTCCATTCTCCTCTCTCTGGTTGTCTGTCTCCCACCCCTTGGGTCTCTGTCTTTCTCACCATCCTTAGGGTGGGAGAGGCAGTTGTCCACAGCAGGGCAGCGCCCGGGGCTCAAAAGTCCTCACCTCGCCCTTCAGGGTGAGTTCCGGGTGGTAGAGGGTAAGATCACCATGAAGGACTTTCTGCAAGCACTGGACAAGGGCCGGGTTCGTGAAGTCTTTGGCTCCGGCACTGCTTGCCAGGTCTGCCCAGTGAATCGAATCCTGTACCAAGGCAAGGTGAGGTGGGGCTGCCCTGGAGATGGGAGAGAAGACAGGGCAGGAGCCCGTGCCTCACCGTGGCTTCTTTCCCAGGACTTCCACATCCCCACCATGGAAAATGGGCCCGAGCTCATCCTTCGCTTCCACAAGGAGCTGAAGGCCATCCAGGTGAGGGGCACTGGCTGGGAGGTGGGCTGGTTGCTGGTTCCCCAGGGAAGTTCACATCCCATGAGCCTCTGGACTGAGAGTGCATCCTCCCCTCAGTAGTCCCACGAGATGATAATGACACTCCCATCAGCCTCTGGGCTCCTGCCTGAGTCGGCTTGCCTTGAGCTTCTGTGGCCTAGAACACCCCTGGGGCTCAGTGGCCCTTTCCTGGAAGACTCTGTAGCCCTAGCTTGAGAAATCCCTTTCCCTGAACCCCTGCGGACCCCCACTGTCCTTCCAGTGAGAGAATCCCACGAACCTATGGGACTTTAAGTAGGCCTCTGGCCACAGAAGTCCACTCCCCATGGATTCCCCCGGAGTCCTGGGCTATCCATTTCGCCTGAGAAATCTCTGCTACAAGCCTCTAGACCCGGGGCTGCTTCCTCTCATGAGCCTCTGGAAGTATTTCCATTCGTCTGAGCCAAGAGACCTTTCTGGTGAACGCCGGGGCTCAATTCCTGGCACTTGATCTAGAGCTTCTGTAAACTCTGTAAAAGCATCGGGACTTGCAAATTCTCTTCTCTCGACTACCCCGGGGTTTCTCTGCTACTTTTTTCTAAGAGCCTTCAGGCGCCTCCTTTGCAGCACTACACCTCCCTGAAGCCTCTGCGCGGTCCTAGCAATGATTCCCGCCTCCGCATGATCAGGGGGCAGGCATCTGGGAGTGGACTACATCTCATAGGAGGGCCTGGGGTACAACTCCGCCCGCACTGAGTGTGGGATGCCCCAGGGCCTGCTGGGAGTTGCAGTGCGACTGCCCTCTCACGCTGTGCTTCCCTTGCTCTGCAGTATGGAGGAAAAGCCCACGAGTGGATGCTGCCGGTGTGATGCTGAGGACCGTGCCTGGCCACTGCTCGGATCCACCAGCCTGTAGTGTCTAATCCCAGACAGTTCATCACCACCCCCTCACCAATGGTTCTGAAGTGCAATAAGTAAAAGGCCAGGGGGCCCGAACCTGGGTCTCTGGCGCCCCCTCGTGGTCCCTACACTCCCAAAGCCATAAGGGCCGGACCCAGGCGTCTGGGCCTTTAGCTCTGTCTCTCAGGCCTGGGGATTGGGATTCCCCGCTGCTCCGTGTGTTGAGGGGTCAAGTAAACTCCTTGGCCCTGACTCCGCACCTCTCTCCGTTCTGTTCTCAGGCTGGCTCTCCCAAGTGCTGCCCTTGATTTTTTTTTCTCTTCTTACTGCAATTTTGAAATAAAATACCAAAAAAAAAAAAAAACCCAAAACAAAAACAAGTCATCTCCAGTGATGCGACAACTCAGGGGTGCTAGGATCGTAACCGGGAGTCACGGTCCTCGGCGCGTTCATTTTCAGCCCTCGCCCCCAAAGCCCTGGCAGTTTCTCTGACGTGGGAGATGCTTCCACTTCATCATGAACTGGACTTAACTGCTTCCCCTGCTAACCTGCGCCTCCCCGACTTCCCCACCCTGGGGACAGGCCCGCTGTACATGAAGTCACGGGGCCACCCTTAGGGTGAAGAAGGGAATTTTGGGGATATATATTCACATTTCAGATAGCACTTTTTAGAGAGCAACTCTTTTCAAAAACAATTTCCTAATAACTGGGGGAAGGGAAGTGAGGTCACCTCCCTTAGCCTCAGTTTTCTCATTAAAAAAGTTGATTGAGCCCTGGCTGGTGTAGCTCAGTGGACTGAGTGCCGGCCTGTGAACCAAAGGCTAGAGGTTCGATTCCCAATCTGGGCCCAATCTGGGCCCGTGCCTGGGTTGCAGGCCAGTTCCCAGCAGGGGATGCAGGAGAGGCGGCTGCACATTGATTATTTCTGTCCCTCTCTCCTTCCTCTCCCCTCTAAAGATAAAATAAATAAAATCTTTTAAAAAATTGATTGATTTCAGAGAGAGAGAGGAGAGAGAAAAGTATTGATTTATCATTTCATTTGTTTATGGGCTCATGGGTTAATTTTTGTATATGTCTCAACAGGGATTGAACCTACAACCTTGGCATATGGGGACGATGCTCTAACCTAACTGAGCTATGCTGCTAAGGCTGTTTTCTCATTTTTTAAGCAAAGACTTTATTTTTAGAGGGGAAGGGAGAGAGAAAGAGAGGGAGAGAAACATTACTTTTGGTTGCCTCTCGCACGCCCCCTACTGGGGACCTGGCCCCGCAACCCAGGCACGTGCTCTGACTTGAACTGGGGACCCTTTGTTTTCCTGGCTAGCGCTCCATCCACTGAGCCACACCAGCCAGGGCTGTTTTCTAATTTTTTAAATGAGGATAGTAGTACTCATCTATTAAGGCCTAACAGGATTAAATGGGTTATTCTATGTTAGATGCTTAAAACAAAGACTGACGCTATAATGTTGTTCTTATTTTTGACAATTGAATTTGCCTTATGATTTTCTAGCTTTATTCAAAAAGTTGTCCAATGCTGTGAGAAAATGAATATCTGTAAAGATTGGATGTATTTAATTCTAGGATGTTCTTCATTTGAAAATAATATACACTAAGTGGAAAGAACTAAAATGTGAATTTACATTTAATCTAGTAGTCAGAATTCTGAAAAAATTACAAAAATATTTTTGGATTCATATACTAAAAACACTTTACATAGCACTGGCTGGTGTAGCTCAGTGGATTGAGCAAGGACCTGTGAACCAAAGGATCGCAGTTCGATTCCCAGTTAGGGCACATTCCTGGGTTGCAGTTCCCCGCAAGGGACGCACGAGAGGCAACCATACATTGATGTTTCTCTCCCTCTCTCCCTCTCTCCCTCCCTTCCCCTCTAAAGATAAATAAATAAAATGTTAAAAATAAATACAAATATATTTAAAAATAAAAACAATTTAGATATTTGATTTTCTGAATATACAAGCTTTAATTTCACACATCATGTCCAACAGTACTGCATTTGGGTGTGAACATTTTTGCTGGTTTCTAAAAAAAACACTAATTCATAATGAGTCCCCCCCCCACAAATAAAACCACACGGATTAGTCTAATTGTAAATGCCAAATACCAATTCTAAGTTAATGGCCTAATCAAGAATGTAAATAAGCCCTGGCTGGTGTGGGTCAGTGGGTTGGGCATCTCCCACAAACCCAAGAATGGGCGATTGGATTTCCAGTCAGGGCACGTGCCTGGGTTGAGGTCCAGGTCCCCAGTAGGGGGCGCGCAAAGGGCAACCACATTAATGTTTCTCTCCCTCTCTCCCTCCCCCTCTCTAAAAATAAAATTATTAAAAAAATCTTTCAACAAATAAAGAACATTAATAAAAATCAATTATATGGTCTATGCAGGAACACCTAGCATTTAAAAATAGTGGTGATAATAAAGAATACTTATGTACATATCTTCCTTGTTATAAGGAAAAGTAATGGACAACTAGATTAAATTGAGACTCTCAGGAAAGAGCCAAAGGAGTTCACCACCAGCCAGTACCACGAGGAAAGTTAAAGGGACCTCTTTAAGAAAAAAAAAAATATTTGCAGGTCATATATCTGATAAGGACCTATCTGTCCTGTTGTGTAGCTGAGTGGATTTAGGCAAAGCGACTCCGTCTCTGGGCCTCAGTTTTCCCATCCATGAAATGGAGATAATCATAGCACCTCACTCATAGGCTTGTTGGGAGGATTAAATAGGACCATCCGGTGGTCACACTGTCGGGCCAGCAGGGCCAGGGAGGCTCTAGGCCATCAGGGGGCGCCACAACCCCACACACCGAAAGTTGGGGTGTGGCCGAGACAGGCGCAAAGCTGAGGCAACGGCCGGCTTCCAGGTCCCGAGTCTCAGGTGAACCCACTATCTCCGCAAACCCCTCCCCATCCCCACCCGCTCCCCCGCCCAGGAACCTTTGGGTTTACTCGGGACCGCAGAGAGGGAATTAAATCACTCTTATCACTTGGGAAATTCCGAGGGTTTTTGGAGCTCCGTGCCAAATGTATTTCTTAGTATAAATCACAGGGACAGTTCCAACTGGGGCTTTTAGGACAAAAGCTATCAGCACGCCCAGCTTTAGCATGCATTGATCAGCAGATACACAGTTGTCATATTAATTAATCAACCCCGCACCTGTGCTGGAGGGCTTTGGTTGCTGGCCAGCCCTTGGTGTTTTCCATTTGGTTTTTATTTTTACTTTAGTTAGGTTTGTGTGCGTGCATGTTTTGTGTTTTGATTTTGTCTTCCCATTCTGGTGTGATGCTGATTTTTAAAAAAAAAAATCCTAACCTGAGGACATTCATTGCTTTTAGAGAGAGAGGAAAGGAGAGAGAAACATTGATTGGTTGCCTCCCATTCGAACCTGGACAGGGGATCGTATGCGCCCAGACGGGGATGGAACCCGCAACACTTTGGTTGTGGGACAGCGCTCCAACCACTTAGCCACTCGGCCAGGGCTGTGGTGCTGATTATTTAAAAATCAACTTTAGCCCTGACTGGTGTAGCTCAGTGAATTAGGTGTTTTCTGCAAGGTTACGGGTTCCATTCCCAGTCAGGCACATGCTTGGGTTGCAAACTAGGTCCCTGGTTGGGGGCATGCAAGAGGCAACCGATCAATGTTTCTCTCACACATTGATGTTTCTCTCCCTCCTTTACTCCCTCCCTTCCCCTCTCTCTAAAAATATAAATAAATAAAAAAAAATTTTAAATAATTTTTTAAAAGCTCTGGCTGGGTAGCTAAGTTGCTTAGAGTGTCGTCCACATATGCCAAGGTTGTGGGTTCAATCCCTGGTCAGGGCACATCCAAGAATCAACCAGTGAGCCCTGGCTGGTGTGGCTCAGTAGACTGAGTGCCAGCCTACGAACCAAGGGTTGCCGGTTGATTCCCAGTCAGGGCACATGCCTGGGTTGCAGTCAGGTTACCACTTAGGGGTGTGTGAGAGGCACCCGATATCCATATCTTTGCACATTGAGTTTTCTCTGCCCCGCTGCCTCTCTGCCAATTAGACTTTACATGAAGGAGAAATAAAGATCAGTAGTTTAAACCACTGATATTTCAGAGTTTATTTGCCGCTGTGGTTAACTAATGCAGGAATCAGTGACCTCTGAGACAGGATGTGGAAGTTTAAATTGAAAACATAGCCCTTTGGGACTTTGCTGTGTGCATATATAACTTTGATAAAAAGAATAAATACAAAAATGAGGAACCAAAGAAAATCCCATCAACTCAATAGAAGGAAGGGATGGAAAAAAATAAGCTGAAGAAACTCCAAATGGATAAAAGATTTCAGGGTAAAATATGACAACACGGAAGAGCGAGATGTAAACTTCAAAAGTCCCTTTACAATCTGAATGTAAAGGAGAAAGGAGAAACATCTTTAAACTCAGAATCCAAAAGCCATAAAATATTGATACGTTTCATTTAAATGCATGAGATGGAATCACACATTCTTCCTCTTCCCTTTCCTTTCCTTCCTGAACAACATAGTCCTGGGGTCCTTGGGTGGGGAAGGCAAGGCCAGCTTCAGGTAGGGGGGGGACAGTGGCCCAGAATAGGGTGTTGGGACCTTAGTGTGGTTGGGAGGGCACCCGCTCATAGGGCAGCTCAGCACAAAGGGACACTCCCAAGTTTGCATGGCGGGTGGTGCGCTTTAGTGCTGGGAGAGAGGCCACGGGTTCAGAGAGTGAAAACCCACACTGGGTGGTGAGGGTTTGGGTGGGGGCCGAGGAGGAGAATGGGGAACAGACGGGGGAATTGATCAGATAAGTAAGTTAAGGAAGATGGACGTCAGATTTCTCACTGGTGGAGAAACGGGGTGTAATTGTGGCAAGGGAGCAAATGAGAGGTGTTGGACTTGAATTGTGTATGCCATTATGCATTCGTGGTTTCCAATACACATAAATAGGCCCTGGCCGGGTAGCTCTGTGGTCAGAGCGTCATCTCGATCCACCAAGGTTTCGAGTTCCAACCCAGTCAGGACGCACACAAGAACCAACCAATGAACGCATAAATAAGTGGGACAACAAATCGACGTTTCCCTCTCTTCCCCCTTCCTTCTCTTTATCTAAAATCAATTTAAAAAATTAAAAATATATGTACATACACAGAAATAGGAATATGTCAATGTATATGTACTTGATATATATGTATGTGTACATAGACCTAATATATAGATGTGTGTATATAGATACGCTAAATCTCACAAAATAGGGTGGCTGAGTCAAAGGATGCTTTTATGATGGTATAGGTGGTGCCAAATTGCCCTCTATAAAGCTGATAAGTTGTCCAAATACATATCCGATAAAGTATTTACACGGTTATCCAGCGTAGCACTCCTTGATGTGGAAAGTGGTTGGAAAGAGCTCAAATGCCTATTAAAGAAAGTGACTTATTGTTATTTTACTGTTCATGGTTTCAACAACTGAATCTAAAAATCAAAACCAAACAAAACTAAACAAACAATAGAACAGGCACAGAATCACAGAAATGGAGGTCACATAGAGGGTTATCAGTGGGGAAGGGGAGGAGGAGAATGGGGGAAAAGTACAGGGAATAAGAAGCATGAATGGTAGGTACAAAATAGACAGGGGGAGGTTAAGAATAGTACAGGAAATGGAGAAGCCAAAGAACTTGCATGAGTGATTCATGCACATGAACTAAGGTGGGGGCAATGCTAGTGGGAGGGGGGTTGCAGGGTGGAGGGTATAAATGGGAGGAAAAAAATGAGACAACTGTAATAGCATAATCAATAAAACATACTTAAAAGAAAGAAAAAGAAAAAGAAAACAGCCCTGGCTGGTGTGGCTCAGTGGATTGAGAACCAGCCTTGAAACGAAGGATTGCCGGTTCGATTCCCAGTCAGAGCACATGCCTGGGTTGCAGGCCAGCTTCCCAGTTGGGGTGACCATTGACCACCACCGTCTGTGGAGGATCAGCTGTCCAGGGCAGGGTGGTGGTGCTCCAACATAGTCTGAAGCTGCCCACTGGGAGCACAGGCTCTGGGTTTTCCCGGGTGGCGCAGGCAAAGGTCACCCCCTACCTGTGTTTCGCCCAGGACCATGCTGCCTGAGCTGTAAAGCAATCTGAGATGGCTGCCACTGGTGCTGGGCTGGGAGATTCCCAGGGGAGGCCAAGCTGTGAATCTAATCTGGTTGCAGCCAGGACTCACGGAGGCCAGCTGCGGCTTGTTTGATAGGATTTAGAAGCCGAGACCAGCCATTCTGATTGTTAACATTCTGGGCAATGATCTGTGAGCATTTTTGTACAAGACTTTTGCTAATATCCACTTTATTTATCTTCAGTAAATGCTTAAGAGTGAGGCTCACGGTAGCTGGATGTTTGCCTGTCTTACGAAATCACCGAATTATTTTCCAAAGTGGCTGTGCCATCTGCTGTTCCCACCAGCAGTGCATGAGGGTTGTCGTTGCTTCACCTCCGGCCAACCCTTGGCCTTGGCCTTCTGCTCTTCATTCCCCCTGCTTTTATTGAGACACAATTAACGTGTAACTTTGAATTAGTTTCAGGTGGACAAGACCGTGATTTGATATATGCATATACTGCAAAATGACAGCTGCCATAGCTAACATCCATGATCTTACATAGTTACAATTATTCATGTGATGAGAGCTTTTACGATCTGCTTTCTTAGTAACTTTCCAATGCCCGACTGAGTGTTAACCATAGTTGCTAAGCTGTTCATTACAACCCGAGACTTATTTATACCTGGAAGTGCGTACCTTTTAATCACCTTCACCCATGGCCGTCAGCCCCAACTTTTTTTTTTATGCCTATGAATGATGTATCCCCCTTTTAAAAAAAAGATTTTATTTATTTGTTTTTAGAGATGGAGGAAGAGAGGGAGAAAAACAATGATGTGTGGGAAGAACATCGGTCAGTTTCCCCTCACACACCCCCAACTGGGGACCTGGCGGGCGACTCAGGGATGTTCCCTGACCAGGAACCAAATCTGTGGGCTCCTGGTTCACATTCCAGCCCTCAATCCACTGTGCCTCCCCAGCCAGGTCAACTTAGCCACTTTTATTGTTTTATACAGTTAATATTTACATAAATTTACCCACCTGTTTACCAATTTCCTTGTTCCAGTTCCTCTTGGCTGCTGACCCTTTCCTTCCAGCTTCAGTTTGCTTCTTTGTAAATTACATTAATCAGTAGTTCTTTGAGGGTGGAACACAGCGTAGCCATTTTTCAGTTTTTACTTGTCTGAAAATGTCTTCATGTTCTCCTCATTCTTTAAAGGTGGTGTGGCTTGTGTTCAAGCCTGGGTTGACAGCTAGTTTCTCCCCGCGTGACAGGGATTTCTGACTTCGGGCTCTCATTACTGCTGTGGACAGTTAGCGGTTACTCTGATGGTCTTTCCTTGGTCTGCGAGGTTTCCGCCCCCTGGCTTTTTAAAATGGTCTTCTCTGTGTCTTTGGTGTCCAGCAGATTCACTAGAATGTGTCTAGGCACGCATTTCTTTTTGTGCTGCTCAGGATACTTTGTGCTTCCTACGTCGGAGATTGCATGTCTTTCATTAAATCTGGAAGTTGTTTTTTTCTCTAAATTTGAGAGAGAGAGAGAGATATGGATTTGGTGTTCCACTTATTTATGCATTTATTGGTTTGTTTTTATATGTGCCATGGTGGGGGATTGAACCTGCAACCTTGGTGCACGGAGACTGTGTTCTAGCCAACAGAGCTACCCAGCCAGGGTCATTATCTTCTGGCAGTTTATCTCACCCTTCATCTCTCTACATTTTCTTCTAGAAGTCTGTTGGAGTTTTTCATTCCATTTCCATGCCTCTTTATTTCTTCTTCAGTTTTCCAGCAACTTGTCCCTCCGTGCTGCCTTTCAGGAACATACTGAGACCTGTCTTCCAGTTCATGAATTCTCCCTTTGGATGTTTATTTTTAGAGAGGAGAAGGGAGGGAGAAAGAGAGGGAGAGAAACATCAATGCGTGGTTGCCCCTAGCGCACCCCCTACCGGGGACCTCGCCTGCATCCCAGGTATGTGCCCTGAGTGGGAATCAAACCAGTGACCCTTTGGTTCTCAGGCTGATGCTCAATCCACTGAGCCACACCAGCCAGGGCTGAATGTGTTTATATTTTGTAGCTGTCAGTATTGCAGGTCTTAAGCTTTCTTTGAAACATATGTTTTAATTTCAAAGTTGTCCAAAGGCTTTCAATTGAAGCCAAAGAGACCAGGTTTCTGGGTCTGCTGCGGAAAACAGAAACCACTCCAGGCATTTCAAATACAGGGACTTTATTAAAGGGAATTGGTTACCAAAGTGCCAGGCAGCTGGAGAGGAAAAGGCAATCCTTGAGATAGCAGAGGCAGCGGTTACCCGGAGCAGCTCAGGCCCCCAGAGGACTGTATTGGCCCCTGCAGGGTAGAACTCTGACCTTTAGGGCAGGGACCCAGGCAGCGGGCGCTCTGACTTACAAGTCAGCATGGTCAGTGGGGGGCGCAGCGCCTCTGTCAGAAGGGCTAGAAGGCTGCGCAGCCGGCTGGTGCTGAAAATGACAACGTGCCTGGGACCCGAAGCCATGGCTGCCGTGACTCCTCGCCAGACGCTGGCTGGAGTTGGAGGTGGGAAAAAAATTCCTCGTGTCCCACCGCCTCCCTCCTAGTCTCCTGAACGGGCCTCCCCGACACTCCTGTTGGTTGGCAAAGGGCGTTAGAGAGTTGGAATGTGGGCTTCATGCTCAAAGGACAGCAGTCAGTCTCACCAGAGCAAGCAGAGGGAACCCTGGGTGTGTAGTAAAGAGGAGACGGTTTAGCCCCAGCCAGTGGCTCAGTTGGTTGGAGCGTCATCCTGTACACCAAAAGCTGAGGATTCGATCCCAATCAGGGCAGGTATGGGAGGCAACTGATATTCTCTCTCTCTCTCTCTCTCTCTCTCTCTCTCTCTCTCTCTCTCTCTCTCTCTCTCTCTCTCTCTCTCTCTCTCATAAACATATCCTCAGATGAGGATTTAGAAAGCAAAGTAAACAGTCCATATGTTTTGCAGAGAAGGCCCCAGAACAAACAGCTTGTAAGTGTTCTTGCCTCATAGCCTATTAAAATGATTTGACTTGCCCTGACTGGTGTGGCTCAGTGGGTTGGGCGTAGTCCTGCAAACTGAAACGTGGCTGGATCAATTCCCAGTGAGGGCACATGCCTGCGTTGCAGGCCAGGCCTCCCGTTAGGGGCATGTAGAGGCAACCCACCCATGTTTCTCTCCCTTTCTCCTTCCATTACCTTCTCTAAAATAAATAAATAAATAAAATCTTTAAAAAATAAAATAAAATAAAATGGTAGGACTCTCAGAAGATGTTTTCCAGGCTGTGCAATAAAGATAGGACATGGAGGAAACAGATGTAGGAGGGGATTCAGGATCACCACAGTCAGTGCCCTAAGTTATGTGATCATGAGAACGTCTAGTGCAGGGGAAAAAAAAAAAAAAAAAAGGGTCTTGTCCCGGTCAGTGTGGCTCTATTGGTTGGAGCGCTGTCCAGTACAGGGAAAAGTCACAAGTTCGATCCCCAGCCAGGGTGGGATGGGAAGCCATCAAGGGATGTTTCTTTCTCTCCTTCTCTCTTTCTCCCTTGCTCTCTCTCTAAAATTAATAAGTATCCTTGAGTGAGGATTTAAAACACAAAAACAAGAAAGGGTCTCATCTTGGAACTTGGGCTCGGTGAGAATCCACTTGGAAGGGGCCCCAGGGCCAAACCCTCGACCATCCAACTGCTAACCCAATTTCACCTGGCAGATGAGCAAAACCCAACTCCTAAGAATCTTACCTAGGAGAACTCTCTTACCTCGAAGAAGAAAAATGAGAGGTAAGAGGGGGTATCAAAATCTTGATCAGAATAGAGGTGTTGAGCCCTGGCTGGTGTGGCTCAGTGGATTGGGTGCCAGCCTGTGAACCAAAGGTTCGATTGACTGGTTCGATTCCCAGTCAGGGCACATGCCGGGGTTGTGGGCCAGGTCCTCCAGTTAGGGGTGAATGAGAGGCAACCACATATTGATGTTTCTCTCCCTCTCTTTCTCCCTCTCTTCTCCTTTCTCTAGAAATAGATAAAAATAAACTCTTAAAATAGAGGTGTGGAGGAAACACGTGTGCATCCATCATGCTAGCACTTTGTAACTGTGCAATATAAGGGGTCACCCGACGAATCTGATCACCGCTGCTCCCTACTTGTCTCTCCTTGAGGGTGTACAAAGTATCTGTGAGAATGTGTTATATCAGACTTGTGGAAAATACGAGCAAAATTGTATTCTTGGTTTTCTTCTATTCAAGGCACCTTTCCCCCCACAAGGGGCTGGTATTTTTCAAGTTTGTTTTTTAAAAAAAATCTAGCTGACATGTAATATTATATTAATTTTAGGCGTATGACACAGCGATTAGACATTCACGTAACTTACAAATGGATCGCCCCGATGAGGCTGGCGCTCACATGACAGAGTACGCAGTTGTTATGAGACTGGTGACTGTTTCCTGTGCTGTCCCTCGTGTTCCGCTGACTGTGTTTGATGGCTGGCAGTTTGGACTTCCTCATCCCTCCACTGACAGGGAAAGCGATCTGAGATTCCAGACTTTGTTACGTGTCATTGGTTAAACTCCCAGTCCGTGTTCGAATGTTTGGCGGAATATAAAATTGGGAAATTCACGGCTGGCTATTTTTAGCTGTGGAAGGAGTCAGTGAATATTTAGAGGAAAGCTGATTGCTTAAAAATTGATTAATCAATTACCAAAAAACAAATAGCTGGGAATAGTTGTGTCCATACCCAAAAGCTCTACTGACATAGAAGAGATTTTTACCATAATCTTTTCAATAGACAGTGCTGGAAAAACTGGATACCCACATGCAAAACAATGAAGGGGACCCTGGCTGGTGTGGCTCAGTGGACTGAGCGCCGGCCTGAGAACCAAAGGGTGGCCAGTTCCATTCCCAGTCAGGGCACATGCCTGGGTTGTGGGCCAGGTCCCCAGTAGGGGGTGCTTGAGAGGCAACCACATATTGATGTTTCTCTCTCTCTTTCTTCCTCCCCTACTAATAAGTAAATAAAATCTAAAAAAAAAAAAAAAAATGAAGGGGGACCCTTATCTTAAACGTTATGCAAAAATTAACTCAAATGAAACCAGCAACCTAAATGTAAGACCTAAAACTAAAGCTCTTAAAAGAAAGCTCCGAGGGAAAAAGCTTCATGCCATTGGATTTAGCAATGATTTTTAGACCGTGACAGCAAAATCACAGGCAACAAAAGTCGAAATAGGTAAATTGGACTATATCCAAATTTAAAAAGCTTTTCCTGGAAATCAAAGAATGGAGTGGGAGAAAATATTTGCAATCATACATTTGATGAGGGATTAATGGCCAGAATATATAAAGAACTTTTGCAACTCGACCACAACAAAAACCAATAACCTGATTTCAAAAATTGGCAAGGGCCCTGAGTAGACATTTTTGCAAAGAAGATAGTACATACACATATATCTTAGGCACAGGGTCCTGGCCGGGTGGCTCACTTGGTTGGAGCATCTTCTGGTGCACCAAGAGTTGCAGACTCGTTCTCCAGTTGGGGCGAGTATGGGAGGCAACCAATAGATGTTTCTCTCTCATATCGATGTCTCTCTCTCTCTGTGTCTCTCCCTCTTGTTCTAAAATCAATAAAACAAATCCTCGGTGAGTATTAAAAAAAAACCCTTAAGCCGTCATTTTCCCTCTGACCATTCCACACTACCGTTGTTGCTAGGCGGGGCTGCCCAGCGTGGCTCAACGTTTCTGCTGGCATATTCCAGGTGCCTCGGCTCCTTGTAAATTCTGTGACTTTGGAGTATGAACTCACCCAGGACTTCCTCTCTGATATCTGAGTTAAGTGGCACCTCTCCAGAGAGACCTTTGCTTTGGCCAGAAGCCCTGACCACCGCTATTTCATCAGGTTGCCAGACTCAGGCACCTGGTCCACATGTGGCAGTCCCGTGGTTGAACAGTTTTCAACAGAAGGAGGATCATTTTTTCCCCCTACCCAGAGCCCGAACAACGACAGGGGATCCTCCTGAAGTTTTCTTAGTGCAGTTTGGTGGATTGTGTGTGTGTGTGTGTGTGTGTGTGTGTGTGTGTTGAGATACATACATAACATAGCATCTACCATTTTAGGCAATTTTAAAATTTAAATCTTTTAATTTTTAGTATTTATTTTTTAATTTTAGAGAGAGGGGAAGAGAGGGAGAGAAACATCCATATGAGAGAGGAACATTGATGGGTTGCCTCCAGTATGTGCCCCGACAGGGAAATGGGGAATTGAACTGGTGACTTTTCACTTTGTCACGGCCCATTTTAACCAATTTTAAGTGTACAGTTCAGTGGCATTAAATACATTCACATTGTTATGTGGCCATCACCCGTCCGCAGAACTTTTTCCTCCTCCCAAACTGAAACTCTGTGCCCATTCAACAGCATTCCATTCCTTGTCTTCCCTCAGCCCCTGGCGCCCACCATTCTACTTCCCATTTTTATTTCTATCTTATACTTCCTTTTTTAATATTATAATATTTTAAAAATATTTTGTTTATTTATTTTTAGAGAGAAGGGAAAGAAGGGAGAGAGAAAGGGAGGGAAACATCAATGTGTGGTTGCCTCTCGTGCACCCCCTACTGGGGGCCTGGCCTGCAACCCAGGCATGTGCCCTGACTGGGAGTCAAATCTGCAACCCTTTGGTTCACAGGCCGGTGCTCAGTCCACTGAGCCACACCAGCCAGGGGTCTAGATATGTCTTTATAAGCAGACTCATACAGTCTCTGTCCATGTGAGTCTGGCTGCTTTTCTTTCACTTAGCAAAATGTGTGTGTGCATGTGGGTGTTCATCCTTACCAGAGGACATGCCTATTGATTTTAGAGACAGGGAAAGGGAGGAAGAGAGAGGGAGAGAGAGAAACACTGACGTGAGAAAGAAGCACCGGCTGGTTGCCTCCCGTAAGTATGTGCCCCATCTGGGGACCGAGCCCTCCCCACACCCAGGCATGCGCTCTGCCCTGACTGGAAATAGAAACTGCAACCTTTGCAGCATTCAGGTCTGATGAACGGACACGCACACGTCAGGGCTAGCGGAATGTTTGCAAGGCTCATGCATGTGGTAGCAGGCATCAGAATTCCCTTCCCTTTAAAAAAAAAAGAAATTATTTGTATTTACAAACCTTTGTTTTAATCCTCACCCAAGGACATTTTTAAAAACTGCTTTTAGAGAGAGGATGGGAGAGACAGGAACAGTGATCCATAGCCTCCTCCCCTATCCGCTTGGGACCAGAGATTGAACCCACAACCTAGAGGCATGTCCTGAGCAGGAATCGAACCTGCCACCTTTCAGTTATGGGAGGACGCTCCAGCTAACGGAGCCAGAGCCATTCGGCTGGGGCGGAACTGCCTTCCATTTTAAGGTGGAATAACATCCCATTGGATCCAGGTTGGTAGGATTTTAACCACCTGCCATTCACTGAAGTGGTGGCCTTTGGGGCTTAGCCTTGAAATGCACGCTCCTGGCCCAGGAAACTGCAGGTCAGCGCCCTCTCTCTACTCTGAGTCCCACCTCTTTCTCAGGGTTTCCTTTTCCCTCTCGTCCCATTCCCTTCTGTTCCTTTCTTTTTATCTTCTTTCCTCTTCTCTTTCTTTCTTTCTGTGGTTGGGGTGGGGCACCTAAAGATTTCTCCTTCTTCTTATGAGCTCATCCCTGCATTTGGAGGGGGCTGCAATGTTATCCAATTTAACTTGATGTAATTTTGAACTTACAGAAAAGGTCAAGCCTCGTACAAACAAGTCCACATATTCTTTAGCCAGGTCCCCCAATTCTTGCCATTCCTGCCCCCATTTGCTCTCCTGTTCACTCACTATCTTTTTATGTTTACATTTCCAGAAACATTTGAGATAACATTGGCAATCCCGCGTCCCTTTGTCCCTAAGTATGTGGGTGTATATTTGCTAAGCACAAGGACATTCTTCGTAATAATCACAACACGATGGTCAAAATCAGAAACTTTAAGGTGGATAAATGACTACTATCTAATGGATAGAAGGCATTCAAATGTCATCGAATGGCACACGAATGTCCAGGACAGGAAACGGGTCCCTCACAAACGGCATTTGGTGCAACTGCTTCTCTGGTCTCCGTTCTTGGGAGCAGTTCCTCTGTCTTGCTCTTTCTTGACCTTGACATTTTTGAAGAGTCAAAGCCAGTTGTTTGGCAGCAGGTCCCTTTGTTGGAATTTGTTTGATGCTTCCTCACTATTAGATTCAAGTTAAAAAGCATAGTTATTTTTTAAAGATTTTATTTATTTTATTTTTAGACAGAGGGGAAGAGTGGGAGAAAGGGAGGGAGAGAAACATCAATGTGTGGCTGTCCCTCACGTGCCCCCTGACTGGGGACCTGGCCTGCAACCCAGGCATGTGCCCTGATTGGGAATTGAACCACTGACCCTTTGGTTCGCAGGCCAATGCTCAATCCACTGAGCCACACCAGGCAGGGCAGTAGAGTTTTATATATATGAAAGAAAAATGGAGTGAGGGAGGGCAGGAGAGAGAGAGAGAAAGAAACATCAGTTGGTTTCCTCCCATATACACCCCTACCAGGAATCAAACCCACAACCCAAGCACATGCTCTGATGGGGATCGAACCAGAGACCTTTGGTTTATGGGCCTGTGACCCAACCAACTGAGCCACCCGGCTAAGGCAGCAACACCATTTCTTAATCCTCCTAAATCCCATCCCCGAAAATCCCTCATGGAACAAGCAGGAGAGCTCAAGTTCACAGAGGACGTCTTCCACTCAGGCCACTGACCACGCAGCTCCACGAACCCCGAAACACACATGAGTGGGGCCGAACCAGCACAGGGAGCAAAGGAAACTGGGGAATGTGCTGGAGGCTGGCGTCCCCACGGGTCCTCTGCCCTGCAGGGGGCGTGCACCGTGCTCACGTGATACATTTACGTATGGTGGTCCGATTGCTGTGTAGTGATCGATCATGGCCCCGCTCTCACACTGCCTAGTTCTCTCCTCTTTTCGGTGTTTGGACAAAGCTCCCCTCTGGTGAAACCTGTTCTTGTGGTCATTACACTCCAAGGCCCATGAGCACCTGGGTAGAAGCATTCAGACCTTCAAGTCCTCTTCCTGAGACCCAGGGCCCCCGATTTCAGTCCCCCCGCCCTCAGACCACCTGTCTGGGCCCCCGGCCCTTCCTCCCTCACACGAGGGTGCCCAGGTTCCTAGTCTCCTGTTCTCCTGGGGCTCCCATGTCCAGATGTCCAGCCCTCTGGTCCTTCGGGACCCACAAGCGCTATCCTAGCACCAATAACACCCCCAGGATCCAAGAGACCTGCCCCAGCGCTGAGGATCCAAGATATCCCATTTCTAGTGCTACATGAACCCGGAAAACTACACCTCACAAGAGGTTGTAGGCCTGCGGTATCATTAAAAATAGTTCCCTGTTTTTAAAACATCCCGTTATTGTGGTACCTTTGAGAAATAGTTCCACAGCATGAACAGGAGGTTGGGGGTAGAATGGGTGGGGATAAGCTCCGTCCTGTCCAAGGGCAGGGGTAGTCCAGAGTCCCTGGGGACACCTCACAGGAACAGAAAGCTGGGGCCCGGTGGCAGGGAGGAGGCTGGGACTTTCTCACATCCTTTCAGCCACGGGAGCCAGTGGGCTTTGGGGGTCAACAGGAGAAGGGAAAGCAGATCCCGTTTCCTTCCTCAAGCACACACACACACTCACTCTGATCTTTCTTTGAGACTCTTTATTATTCCAAGTAAGAAAAGTAAAAATATAAATAAGATAAATAACCCAATAAATAAAGAGGAGACCCAATAGACCCAATCATAAGCGGCCTGTGGCTTCAGGACACATAGCTGGGGCTTTGGCCCAGCGAAGTCAACACCATGCTGAGGGGGTCCGAGGAATTCACGTCCGGGGGCCCGAGGGCCAGGACTCCTGGACTCTCCGGTGGCGGCGGTGGGGGCAGGCCTGGCAGCGGCAGGAAGCGGTCAGGTCCCCAGCGGGGCAGGTGCCGTGATGGGGAGTTGTGGGGAGCCAAGCGGAGTGGGAGGCCTCGGGCCTCGGACTGGTAAATGTTGTACCCATCCTCCAGAAGCATTTCCCTGAAGCTGCAGTCCTCGGGGTCGAAGTGGAGCTGAGGGGACAAAACCAGAGATCAGAGACACCGCCATACCTCCTGCCTGGGGGGTCCTCGCCTCCCACCCCAAACTCTAGGACACCCCTAGGCAGTCCTGCAAGGCCCACTTCCTGTCCCCACTTCACAAAGAGGAACATTCTGGCCCAGGGAACAGTCAAAGCTCTCCCAGGCCCAGCAGGGAGGGTCTGGCCATCACCCCCAAAGGCCATGGTCACACTACGGGTTCCCTGAGTGACCCCGTGCCCAGCACGTAGAAGCCCGTGGGGTCACCAAGGGTAACAAGACCCAAGACTCCATCTTTCAGGCCATTGTACCATTCAGCAGCTTTGTGACTTGGGGCCAGGGGTGTCGCTGCTGGAGCCTCAGTTTCCCCTTCTTGCAAACATTGATAGCAACGGCCCCACCTTCACAGGCTTCGGTGAGGTCAGGCTGTGCAGAGGGCACGGACCCTAAGCTCGCCTGAGTCCGGTCATGAAGGAGATGGGAGAAAGTGTAGAGTCGGAGGAGGAGGGCCATCCCGGGAACTCACCGATCCGTACAAGGTCCCATCTGGCCGCTGGCACAGGAACCTGGAAGTTGTCACTCCCAAGATCTGAATGACACCTGGCTTCAGGGCTTTGAGCTCCAAGAGACCTGAGGGGAGAAAGTGGTCAGAGACTCAGACCCGCTTTTCCAGGCCCCAGCACTCCAGGCCCCGGGCCCCTCCCCCCTTGGGCCCAGTCCCCACCCCCACACTCACTTTCCGGGCTCCGGCTGGCAGCCCCCGCCACTGTGCCGTCAGCCCTGATCTCCAGGTGGGCCTCCGTCTCCTGGGCATCATCTGTGTAGAGGTATCGCTGCCGGACTTGGTCCCCAAATTGGAGGATGGGGCTGGAGTCTGGGATGGGGTATGCCTGGCAGGCTCCCAGCAGGACAGCCAGCACAGGGACCCACAGTCCCGGGCACTGGAACCTTGTCTTGTCCGAGCCCATCAATGGCTCACGTCCTCCAGTGAGGTCTGGAACCTGCAGTCCGAATCCCTGCAGGGTCTAGATGCTGTTTCAGATGCTGGCGGTCTGAGGGAGCAGATGCGTGGATTGCCGCTCAGGTGGTCCAAATGCTCGTGGGTTCTCAGCCAAGAGACACCCAAGTCTCTTGGGATAGATGCAGAAGCTGCAGAATTTATATCCTGACAGACCCGCCCAATCAACATCCGTTCACCTGACTTGTGATATTTGACCCACTTGGCAGGAGCAAGGATTCCACCGTGGCCAGGTCAGCCTGAACGGGTGATGCAATCAGGTGGTCCTTCCAGGTGGGGGCCCGGACTCCTGGGTCTGAGGGAGGAGAGGCTGGGGGCCTGGACCCCTGGGTCTGAGGGAGGAGGGGCTGGGGGCCTGGACTCCCGGGTCTGAGGGAGGAGGGGCTGGGGGCCTGGACTCCTGGGTCTGAGGGAGGAGGGGCTTGAATGACTTTTGCAGATTGTGTCCCATCACTGGAGTTTCTGCATTCCACCTGAATTTCTAGGTTTCTGGGGTCAGACACTGAGGATCCTCTGTCATCAGCAAATCAATAAATGACACAGGACCAAAGTGTTCTCAGGTGTCCTGGCCCCGAAGCCTCTCATGTCAAGCTCCCATCTCAAGCTCACCAGCCCCTGCCCAGGAGCTGGTGTATCACACATCCAGGCCTCTTCCTCCCTGATGCAATCCTGGCTGCTCTTTCATAAGAGAAGCTAGTTCAGGCCCAGACAAGTGCTCCCACAATAGCCTGCGTGGGTGGGTGTCTCTAACTCAGAGTTGGCTGGCAGGTGAGCCAGGCTCCAGAGATGGAAGTTACAAGACAAGCTAGTGAGCCGGGACAAGTGGAACAGGGAAACTGAGACAGTTACTTAAACAAGCAGTCTGCAGCCAGTAAACCTAGATCCTGAGAAGTTGGCAGCTACCTAATAAATTGTATCTTCCCTAAACCAAACACATTTAAGAGTAAATGGTTTGCGCTTCTCCTCAACCAGAGACTCAATAGTCTAAATGGCCCTACTCAGGAAGATGGCAGAGATCCAGTCTGTGCCAGCCTCACCCAGGGACGGGTGGAGTTAAGGGAGTAAGTCTCCTTCAGGGCCACCAGCATAACACTGATGAGTATCCTATTGGCCAGCCATCCTTCCCACGATCCCCCCAAGCCCCCAGCCTTTAAAACACTTCAAAACAAAGGTTCTGGCAGGCACTCTCCCCGGGGAGTGTGCCCACGCCATCCCCCCCCCCTCTCATCCCCTACAGGCAGCATCTCCTAAGCTCCAGGGCCCCCACGAGGCTTGCAACTAGGGAGCAATGGGCGACAGCAGCTCCTCCTGGGCTCACCCCCCAACCCTGTGCCTAAGCCCCAGACCCCCTTTAAAATTTAAAAAATTGGTTTTAGAGGGAAAGGAAGGAAGGAAGAGAGAGGGAGAGAGAAACACTGACCTGCTGCTCCACCTGTCCATGCATTCACTGGTCAGCCCTTGTAGATGCTGACTGGGGATCGAACTTGCAACCTTGGTGCACCGAGATGATGATGCAACCAACTGAGCTGCCCTGTCAGGGCCCCAAGGCACCCTTTTCTCTGCCAAAGCAGCCCAGTCCAGGCTCATTTCCCTACGTAGTCCCTCTCCAGTCGCTCCCTCCATCCCAAGCCCTTCCCCGTTTCCCTGTCCCCAGCTTTAATAAACATACCCTCCTGGTCACCGGGACTGGTGTTGTGGAATCTCTCCTACATAAAGTCAAGAACCCACACACTACCTGCCCACCCTAGGCAGACCCGTTCTGGGCTAGGCCCCCCCTCTGGTGGTAACAGTGAGATCCAAGGGCTGGAAGCCAGTGAAGGATGGGCAATTTCTTGGAACCTGAGGGTGAAGAGAGTGGACACCCCGTTCTGAAGGAAGAAGGTACTAGAGGGAGCCCTGGACTTTGCTCAGTCTGAGGACTCCCAGATCCAGCCCTGGGTGTGGAGGAATCATGATCAAGAGCCTGAGTCTTTGGTTCAGACCGCTGGGGCTGGGTGGGTGAGGTTGGCAGCCGCCCTCCGCAGTGGGAACTGCACTGGCTGAGTGGGACAGCCGAGGTCGCTGTTCCCACGCTGGACTCTGGCAAGGTCTAGCAAGGAAGAGTAACATCCACGGTGCTTGTCCCTTCCCGTCCTCAGGAGAGGCTGCCTCGAGATGTACCCCTGTAGGAAGTTAGGTGCCAGACCCTGGAATCTCCTCAAAGGAGAGGCTTGGGGACCGTGACTCTGTCCAGGGGCGGGAGTGTGAGCGGTTCCCAGTGGGCGAGGGGACACTTTCAGGTCACCCTCTCAGAGCTGGAGGAGGCTGTGCATCCGCTCCTGCAGCAGCCCAGAAAACAGGTTCTCCAGCCTCAAGGGGAGGATGCGGTTGGGTTAGACACTGCGCCGCTCCCCGCCCCGCCTCGCCGGACTCGTACCGTGGCCCCACCCCAAGCCACTGGGGCGAGGCCGGGCTGAGCGCATCCAGAGATACTGGAGACAAGGTAAGCCCAGGCACCGGAGAAGAGGGAGAGGTTGACGGATCACCCGGGTCCAGCATTGCATCTGGGCGCTGGATCTCCAGGCCCACCGAAGGATGCGTCTCCTGGGTGACCGGGTAGGCTGGTCGGGACGAGGCCCTCTGGCTGGCCAATGCCGGGGGAGAAGGGGGCTGGGAGAGCGGGGCCCCGGCGGGGAGGGGCGGGGCTCTGCCTCAGCCCTGCCTGCGCAGCCGGGGAGAGGTGGAAGCGGTGAACCAGCGGACCGCGCCCAGTGTGCCGGCTCCCAGAGCCCTGGCAGCCAATTGAGCGAGGAGGCGTGGAGCGCAGGCCGGCGGGTCCCGCGAACCTGGAGTCTGCGGCTACGGGGCTGACGGGTGTAGACTGCTTTCTGGGGCCACGCCACGGCAAGGGGGTACCCGCCACCCGCCAGGAGCTCAGGTTAGTGGGAAGGGCGGATACCCCTCATCCAGGAGTCGCACTCCCAACCTCTAACTTTTTATGACCCGAGGAATCGCCTCCATCCTCACTCCCCAGCTACTGCCCCACCCAAGATCAAGATCCCTAATCAATCCCGGTCCTCCAGCCGCTCACTTTCTATTTGGCCTGTGGCTTCCTGTCACCTCCTTGCTGGATTCTATTCCTCACGCAGAGGTACACATGAGAAAGGAGTTGGTGGAACACCGCCCAACTTCGGTGGGCCTTACAGGTGGGGGCAGTGAGACCCGACCGCAAGATGGGGGCACAGGTGTGGGATCATGGTCTATTGCTCTCTTGGAAACCACTGATTTTCACTGTCCGAATCCCCATACCCCCAAATTCCAAACCTCCAGCTTCTCCTCCTTCAGATCCAGCAGTCCTGGACCCTGATCCCCTTTTCCCTCAGACCCGGAGTCCAAACCTTTAGGCCCTTTATTCCTTCGAGCCTCTCCTCCCTGACACCTCCCTCAGGCTCCGAGCTCCTGCTCAATCATTTTTTCTCCCCCGCAGCCATGGGGACCCTCAGCCACCGGCACCTCTGTCTGACCTTCCTGCTATTCTGTGTTCTTGCATCGATTGCCTTCCTCCACATCTCGCAAGACCTCTTTCACAATGTCCTGGACCTGCCTGTCCTGTTTGGGGACCGACGACGGGTGACAGGCCCTGTGGCCATCTTCTGCCTGTCAGGCACTCCGATGAGCCCCAACGCCTCCTCTCCCTGTCTCACACACCCTGCCTCCCTCTCAGGATCCTGGACCATCTCCCCGGATGGCCGGTTCGGTAATCAGATGGGGCAGTATGCCACTCTGCTGGCCCTGGCCCAGCTTAACGGCCGACAGGCCTTCATCCTGCCCGCCATGCACGCCACCCTGGCCCCTGTGTTCCGCATCACCCTGCCCGTGCTGGCACCCGAGGTGGACAGAGACACACCCTGGCGAACGTTGGATCTGCACGACTGGATGTCAGAGGAGTACGCCCACTTGCAGGAGCCTTTGCTGAAGCTCACCGGCTTCCCTTGCTCCTGGACCTTCTTCCACCACATCCGAGATCAGATCCGGAGGGAGTTCACCCTGCACGACCACCTTCGGGACAAGGCCCAGGATTTCCTGAGACGGCTCCGCCTGCCCGGCACTGGGGCCGCCCCACGCACTTTCGTGGGTGTCCACGTGCGCCGTGGGGACTATCTGGAGGTCATGCCCCGCCACTGGAAGGGTGTGGTGGGCGATCGTGCCTACCTCCAGCAGGCCATGGACTGGTTCCGGGCCCGGCACGAAGCCCCCGTCTTTGTGGTCACCAGCAATGGCATGGAATGGTGCCAGCAGAACATCGACACTTCCCAGGGGGACGTGATCTTCGCTGGAGACGGGCAGGAGGGCTCCCCGGGCCGGGACTTTGCGCTGCTCACACAGTGCAACCACACCGTCATGACCATCGGCACTTTTGGTTTCTGGGCCGCCTACCTGGCTGGAGGGGACACCGTCTACCTGGCCAACTTCACTCTGCCCGACTCCAGATTCCTCAATATCTTCAAGCCTGAGGCCGCTTTCCTGCCCGAGTGGGTGGGCATTAACGCCGACTTGTCCCCGCTCCTGAAATTGCCGAGGAGTCTTTCTGGAATAGTCTGACCTATCCAGAGGCAGTGTCATGCATCTCCAGAGGTCGAGCAGCTCCTGGTGGTCCTGCAGCAGGCAGGCCCCCATTTCTAGAGTGATTCTAGTTGGCTAGAATTTCAGAAAGAGATGCTTTCTGCGACTGCCTGAGCATTCTAGAACCAGCAGAAAGTATGTTCCCGATGGCTGGCAATGTCTGGAGAGGCTCATGACAATTCTGCAAAGCACAGTGTCTACCTGTTGTGGTTCCCAGCATATATCCAGAGTGCTTCTAGAAGGCAGAGGGTATCTAGATGACAGAGGGCCCAGGAATCAGAAACTACTCCCTCTAGTGTTGACTGCTGAGGTCTTTTACAGAAGAGATGTTTCTCTTTTCCTGGGCCCTCAGGACTGGAGGAACTCGTGGGTGTTCTAGAGCAAGCACTGGCCAGCTCCTGTTCTATGTTTCTGGAATGGTTCTAGGTGGGGGGCTTGCTCTAGAGTGGGGCGAACCCTGCAGGGCTCTTCTAGAGAGGTGGGGGTCCTGGAGTTCTGGAGAACTTCGGTGAAGAGTTGAGAAAAGGTACAGCCAGAAGCTCAACACGTCACCACTGCCAGAAAGACTGATGCAAGGCAAACTTTGTGTAGCTGGGGCAGTTTCTGAAGAGTGAAATTCTATCCAACTTCTCAGCCCCTGAAAAAAACCCCACAAAGACTTTATTTTCCAGCAGATAGGCTAAAACGTGGGAGGCGGAAGAGAGGGATGGCTGCAGAAATGCTGCAGCTTCTGAAGCAAGGCTTTCCAGAAATTTAAGGAGACTTGTTTTTTAAACTCAAAAACTACCAAAGACAAGCCCTGGCTGGTGTGGGTCATTGGATTGAGTGCAGGCCTGCAAACCAAAAGGTTGCTGGTTCGACTCCCAGTCAGGGCACAAGGCTGGGTTTTGGGCCAGGTCCCCAGTAGGGTGTTTGTGAGAGGCAACCACACATTGATGTTTTTCTTCCTCTCTTTCTCCCTCCTTTCCCCTCTCTCTAAAAAGAAATAAATAAAATCTTTAAAAAAAAAAAAAAAAAAAAAAGCCCCCAAACTACCAAAGACAGGCACTGCCCATGTTGGCTCTGAGTTTGGGTTGCCTCTCCCAGTTAAGGACCTTTCTTCCTCTGCAGCTGGGCTGCTGGGGGAGATGGGATGGGTTTTCTGGAAGTCAGCTGGTGTAAACGTGTCCTCTGCCTTGCAGAAAGCTGCTGGCACTGTGCCCAATCATTATCTGTCTGCCTCTGAATTCAAAGAACTTAGTGACAGCTGGTAATGAGGGATGGGAAGATTTGAGGGTATGCAGACCCTGGATTAACCTCATACCCCAGCAGGAGGTCCCTTGGCCAAGGAGGATAGGATTCTTGACTAAGATTTCAGGATCCCCTTGATGCTTTTTGAAGGTAGATACATTTATTACAAAACTGTCTAAAAATCTAAGCCTCTTAGGTAGTCCTCTCGAGGAGTTTTGAGCGATTATTCACTACTCAGCTGCTATAAGGGGGAGAGAGGGAGGTATGAATTAAAAGTCCACATCACCAACCCCTGTGGATTTTTTTGGTCTTGTGTGCATGAATGTGTGTGTTAGAAGGAGGAAAACTGCAGAACTCCCAGGGACACTCACGGCTCATGTGTTGGGGTATTCTCCTTGCTCAGATCTGGCAGCCTCTTGTTGCCACACTTGTCTCTGGGCCCCAATTCTATTCTTGTCTCTAACTGTTGGCGCCTGGACCTCACTTTCCTCTGGGACGGTGGCATTCAGCCCCAGAGACTGGGAGAGAAGGTGGAGCAAGAAGTGAGCACACACTATAATTCTTTTTTTATGTTAGTATTTGTTTTCGTATATTTCCCATTACCATTTACCTTCTTATACACCACCCACCTCCTCCCGCACAGTATAATTCTTGAACTACATTTCCCACAATGCCACGGGGTTGGCTGCAGTTATCTGCTAGGGAGAGATCCGGAATCTTCTGGGAGTCGTAGGCCTAGGGCTGGGAATGGCTACTTTAGCGTCCTCCTATCTCGATGCCTGGGGTCGTGGGCATCTAGCCAGAAGCCTGGGTCCCAGGGCCCAGGGAAGGGAGGAAGCTGGAGTCCAGAATTCCTCTCCTTGTTTCTGGAAAGCTGAAGCAGATAGGGTTCTTCTACAGACACTTATATCGATGCTGGGGAAGTTCGGGTCTGAAAAGGCGGCCGCCTCTGTGACATCATGGCGCGATAGGCGGGAACTCCTTTGTTGCGGTCCAATCAGACTCAGAGTTGGGCTCCTGGGCGGGGCCAAGGAAGCCCCCCACTTAACATCTCTTGGGAATATCCGGCATCAAGTAGGAAGCTAGATAGAAGATGGAGGCTGTGGGAGTTACCTTGTAGATAAAAGCGAACTGTGACTTTGACCCCAGTCAAATCTCTACTGCGCAACCAACCTCACCCTCGCCTCTAACAAAATCCTTAATTTTAGTAGTGGGAAAGTATTAGTAGAGTGGAAGGGCGTGGCCCGGTCCTCCTCTCTCAAAGCTATGAGAACCTGGACTCAGCTCTTCAGCGCACCGTAGTGTTTGAGGGTACAAGCCTCTGGAGATCGGCAGCGTCTGTTTAGGGTGCATCGGGACTCTTCGGTTCCCTAACGAGAATTGTGCGCCCTGCAAATTGGGGGCCCATTAGTCTCGGGGTAGGGCATCTCTTCGTTTAGCGCTCACCTCCTCGGGGTGAGAGGACTTCCCGGGGGTCTGCGCAGATTGAGCGCTCAGGCCTCAATGGGGCCGCGGCTCTCCCTCCTGGTAGGGGCGCTGGCCAGCTGCCTGCTCCCTGCCTTGGGTTGTGTCATATGTGATACAAAGGTCGTGGAGGCGCTAAACTCCTTGGAGACGGATTACTTGCCTGGCCACCTGGGGGCTGAGCATCACAAAAACGTGATGAAAAGGTTAAAGCAGGCCGTGCAGGATTTCAAGGATCTGCCGATTGACGAGGATTCCTATATGGGGGTCGTTGGTGAGGGCAGGACGGAGCCCAGACTCCTGGGTCCTGGGAAAGGAGGGATCTGGGCTAGGATTGCTGGGTGCAGGGGGCAAAGGGCTGAAGGTAGAGTCTCCTGGTTTCGAAAATGTAGCAGGCTTGGGTACAGATTTCAGGGTTCCTCAGGGCTAGCAAATATGGTGTTCCCCTACCCATTATCCTGCAATTTTATGCAACAAAACTACAACTCCCAGAAAGCAATGGGCATATAATTTCTTAACCAGGCATATCCTTGTTTGGTGGCCCCATGGGTATTGTAGTTTCTAAGACTAGGGAAGCCAATGAGGCAGTAGAATTTGGGGTTGTGTCTCCCCACAGATGAGTCCACGCTGGAAAAGGCATCCTGGAGTCTGCTGAAGGATCTGAAACGCATCACGGACAGTGATGTAAAAGGCAAACGCATGGAGGGCACAGGGGAGGGGGCTCCAGTTTCTCCTGGGGAAGCGATTGCTGGTGATGCCTGGTTGGGGCAGTGTGGGGTGGGTGGGTCAGGTACTGGGCTCTGGAGCCAGACTGCCTAGGTTCAGTTCCCAGCTCTGCCACTTCCTAGCTGTGTGGCCTTGTCACTTTGTCCCCCTAAAATGGAGACCATAATAGTGCAAACTTATCCCAGTTGTTCTTAGCCAGTGTGTTACATGGCCACTCTGATTCAGGTTTCTTTCCTGAGAAGGCCAAAAAGTGAATGCCAGCCTCACAGACAGAGGCAGACCTCCTTGCCTGGGAGGAAGGGAGGGGACCACTCTGTTTCATCCTGCTTCTTTCCAGGTGAGCTCCTGGTGAAGGAGCTGTTCTGGATGCTGAGCCTGCAAAAGGATACCTTTGCCAGATATGTCGCTCAGTTCCAAAAAGAGGGTGAGGAAAGATGAGAGTCCTGGACCCCAGCCCCCTCCTTCCACAGTCCCAGAGTCCCTGTCCCCAGCCCCTTGCTTCCCCAAGTCTGGCCCCTCAGTTCCCCCAACCGCCTCCTTCAGATGCAGAGGTTCAGGCACCCAGCTCCTTCCTCCCCTCAAAGCCAGGAGCTCCAGCTCCAGCCTCTGCCTTCCCCCGGCCCCATCACCTTTAACTTAAAAATCTGATTCTGTCTCTCTCTCTCTCTCTTTGTTCTCTTCTGAGGCAGCTTTTTGTCCCAACAAATGTGGTAAGTCAGGATTATGGGTGCTGGCCCTCTCTCCCTCATCTCTGCACTGTGAATACCCAGCCTTTCTGCTCCCCCTTTTGGGTCTCGGTGTTTCTTCATTCTCCGCGTCTGAGAGGTTCCTGGGTCTCCAGTATTCCTTCTGCACCAAGGCCATCTTGGGGAGCACTCTTTCCTGGTTAGACCCCCACTTCCTACCAGGCTGCACTCCCACCCCACCCCGCCCTCTCCTTTTAGCTCCGCCCCTTTGTGGGCAAATACACCCTTGGCCCTGATTCTTCAGGTATGATGCTGCAGGCTCTGATCTGGTGCAGTACCTGCCAGAAGCAGGTTCACGCTTGTCGGAAGTCCTTGGATTGTGGGGGTGAGAGAGCGGGGCCCAACAGGAGGGGTTGGTGCCAAAGGGGCGGAGCCAGAGGAGTGACTGAGCACAGAGAGGGTGGAGACTACAGTCAGCTGGAGAGAAAAGGTGGGGCCCGCCCAGTGGAAAGGGGCTGGGGGATGGCCAAGAGCCCCAAAGGAGCATCGCACAGTAACCCCCTATCCCCAGAGCGCATAATCAAGGTCCATGAAATGGAAGACATGATCCTGGACTGTGAGCTCAACTGGCACCAAGCCTCTCAAGGCCTCACCGATTACAACTTTTACAGGGTGGGGTCCTCCAACTCCTGTACCCTTGAAATCCATGTCTGTCAGGCCCATGTCAACCCTGTATCCACAGGCCTGCACCACAGTCCCCATGACCCATGACCTACCAGGTTTGGCCACTACCGACCCTCCGGGGGCCCTTTACCCTTACCGGTACACCCAGGACACCCATCTCTGCCCGTGAAGTCCCCATGATCTTCTTACCCCTGCACTGCCACAACCCGTGAATTCCCCAGGCCTCTATGACCCCTTGAGCTTGGGTCTAGGTTTGGAGGAACAAGTCTGAGACCTTGCTGTCCAAGGGGAAAGAGCCCACCCTGACAAAGACCATGGTGGTTCCGAAGGATGCGGGGACTTATCGCTGCCAGCTGGACACCGTGAAATCCAGCCCCGCCACGGTCATCCGTTTTCATGTCAAAGGTCAGGGCTTGGGGAGTGGAACGAAGTATGGGATTCCGGGCTGGGGGCGGTCTCCTTCAGGGGTGTGGCTTATGGGACAATAACTTCCTGCGGGGGGGGGGGTGTGATTTCACGCCATGGAAGTGTCAATTCCTGCTTTGGGTGTGGCCTCTGGCCACAGTGGTAGGGCTCCCCTCTGGGTGTGTTCCAGCTAGGTGCAATTGGAGACGCGTGATTATCTCGTGGGGGGGGGCTCGGCCCCCGGGGTGGGGTGGGGTGGGAGGGCTTGCCTTGGCGGGCGGGACCATCATGCCTTCCTAGGGCTATTCCTTCCTCTTCCTCTATCAGTGTTGCCCCAAAGAATCGTGGAGGAGACATCATCTTCAAACACCCCAAACCAGGGCGGGGTGGCTCCGAATGGGATCACTCAGGGTCCTGCCAAGTCGTCCACAACCCTCCAGTCCCCGCCGTCACAGTCTCCAAAGGTGGAGAAGGTGCTGCAAAGACTCCTGGTCGGGATGCTGAGCTGGGGCTTTATGGTGCTGATAGCCAGCATTACCATCCTGTGAGCTGCCCACCGAGGAAGGCAGGGATTGGAGTGAGGGGCGGGACTTCCAGGGCAGAGTGGGGTCTGGGAGCTACGGAACCCTTAAAGCTGGACTTCCACTGGGGGTGGCACTTCGGAAAGAGTTTGGAACTTACTTAACCTAGGAGGGTGAAGCTTGGGTTGTTGTGAGGATAAGATCAAATATAGGGAGGCTGGGATTTGATCTGGTTCGGCTATTGGCACCCTTCCCCCAAACCCGCTTCTCCCCAGGATACTTTGCTATTGGGCTGAGAGGGATCCTGCGTACTTTACGGATGCTGTAAAGCACTGGTTCAGCACTGGCAAGAAAGATGCTCCGAGCTCCGATGTTCCAGAGACAAAGGCCAATGTATCAAGGAGTCAATAAAGATTTATCAGTTTGTCTAAGTGTCTGACTCACTCCTTCATACGGATCCTAATTTTTGGTCCCCCCACCCCGCCCCACCCGGAGAGGAGAGATCTGGGGATGGTCTCCCATCTGAGGGAGGAGGGGCTGGAGATCGGGCCCCCTGGGTCCTGGCAGCGACAGAATCAAGGAGTGGGGCAGAGCCAGCCCTACCCTCCCCCAGGCCCCGTTCCCTCACAGGACGCCCCCTCCCCGCTCTTCCTGCCGGGGTTTCCTCTTGCCTTTTCCTGTCCCCCACCCAGTGCTGGGAGCTGGGGCTGAGAGGAAAGGCTGGGAGCTAGGGCTGAGGAGCAGTGGGGTCAGGAACAGACCCGGCCGACGGAGCCAGGGCCCCCACCCCGGGTGCTGCTGGGACCCGAAGCAGGGTAAGAGCTGGGGACCCAGGAGTCCCGATCCCTCCTTCCTCAGACCCGGGAGTCAGTCCTCAGCCATTTCCCGTCCCTACACCCAGGAGTCCAGGCTCCCATCCCTCTGCTCTACCCAGACTCAGGATGCGAGCCCCAGTCCCCTCTCCCTGCTCTGACTGAGTCCAGGCACCCCTCCAGTGAACCCCCAGCACGCAGAGCCTCAGGAATTGGGGCCTTGCCCACCCTCTCTTAGGGCCATGCTATCTGGTGAACGGAAGGAGGGCGGGAGCCCCCGCTTTGGGAAGCTCCATCTCCCTGTGGGCCTGTGGATCAATTCTCCCAGGAAGCAACTGGCCAAGTTGGGGCGGCGCTGGCCCAGCGCTGCCTCTGTCAAGTAAGTGGCCTCCTCCTCGAAATGCCTGCCCCAGGCCCATCTGCCTCCTGTCTGTTCTGTTTATGACCGCGTCCCTGCGCTGGGCAGTACCAGGGACCCCTGAATGGGAGAGTGAGCTGGCATTCGGGAGGACACCATGGGCCATGGTCATATCGGCCTGGGGTGGGGGGAGTTCTGGGCCTGGAGATGGACTTAGGCCCATGGCCACAGGGATGGGGACCCAGAAGGAGAGTGAGTTTGAGTCACCTTCCTCCTCCCCTCCCTGCTCACCCCTTGCAATTTCCTTCTGTGAGACTCGCCTTTACTTACTTATTTATTTTTTATCTCTCTCCCTGCCTCCGGCTTCTGCCCATCCTCTATTTCCATACACCCTACTCTTCTCGATTTTCTGTGGGTCTCTGTCCCCTGTCCATGGGTCTGTCACCCCACCTCTGGGTCTCTGCACCCTCCTATCTGGGTCTTCGTTCATCTTCCTCCTTCTCTAACTCCCCTGTCTCTGCGTGTCTTTCTGGGTCTCTTTCTCCCACATCGCTGCTCCTCCTTGGGCTCCCAGGTCTTCCTCTTCAGACACGGGTAGCCGCAGCAGCGAGCCACTGCCCCCGCCGCCGCCGCACGTGGAGCTGAGGCGGGTGGGTGCGATTAAGGCGGCCGGGGGAGCCTCGGGGAGTCGCGCCAAGCGCATCTCCCAGCTCTTTCGGGGCTCGGGCACCGGAGCCACGGGATCTGGCAGCACGGGAGGTCCCGGGACTCCCGGGAGCGCGCAGCGCTGGGCCAGCGAGAAGAAGCTGCCTGACCTGGCAGCAGGCGTGGCCCCCGAGCCCTCACTGGCCACTCGCGCCACTGCGCCCCCGGGGGTCCTCAAGATCTTTGGCGCCGGACTGGCGTCGGGCGCTAACTACAAGAGTGTGCTGGCCACGGCGCGCTCCACGGCACGCGAGCTGGTGGCCGAGGCGCTGGAGCGCTACGGGCTGGCCAGCAGCCCGGGCAGCGGCCCCGGTGAGAGCAACTGCGTGGACGCCTTCGCGCTGTGCGACGCGCTGGGCAGGCCAGCGGCTGGAGGCGTAGGCAACGGCGAGTGGCGGGCGGAGCACCTGCGCGTGCTGGGCGACTTGGAGCGCCCGCTGCTGGTGCAGGAACTGTGGCGGGCGCGGCCAGGCTGGGCGCGGCGTTTCGAGCTGCGCGGCCGCGAGGAAGCTCGCCGCCTGGAGCAGGAGGCTTTCGGGGCTTCAGACAGCGAAGGTGAGCGGCCCGCTTTGGGGGCGGGGTCTGCGGAACTGGGGTTGGCTTGGGGGCGGGGCCAGTGGGAAGGAAGGGCTGGGTTTGGGGGCGGGGCCAGAGAAGCGAGGCTTGCAGGGCGGGAAGAGGGTCCCTTGGAAGGGGACTGGGCGGGACTTGCAGCGCAGGGTCTAGGGGAGGTAGGAGCTGGGGCCGCAACAGGGTCAGCCAGAAGGGCTAGGTCAGATTCCTTGGGGTAAGATGCAGCACTTATGGGCGGGGCTTGCAGAATAGAGTAGTCTGGGACAGGAGGTATTGGGCAGGGTCTCTCAAAGTGGTAAATTGAAGTTATGCGCATGGAGACTAGAAGGTGGTGGGTGGTGGATACGAAGTAATGTGCTGCCAGATCAAAGCTTAAGAATGAGCGGGGCCACAGAGGGGCGGGCCTTGGAGCAGGTGGCCTTGAACTGGGTTGGCTGCAAAGTCCGAGGGCTGGGGCTTGAGGGTGCGTGGCAGAGCCTGGCAAGGGTGGGGTCAGGCTCACAGGAGTAGGGGCTGCGCAAGGAGCCCTGTACCTCTTTTCTGTTTCTGAGTCTCCTTTTGGGAAGTAGAGTGGTGTGGCAGTTAAGCTGATGGGCTTTGAACTCAAGCTGATATTCCAAACCATTCTTAGTCAGTTAAACTCAGCAAAATGCTAAGTGAAGATTCAATGAGAGAGTGTACATAAATAATTTCAGCACAGTGCTTGGCACATTAGTTGCTTAATAAGAAATGGCAATTACAATCATCATTATCTTTATTTCCCCTCCTTCAAACAGCATTCATTGGGCACCTGCTCTGGGCCACACATTATTTAGGACTGGGGGAATACAATGGGGACATTGACAGGTGAAGTTTCCTTCCTCCTAGATCCTATAACCTAGTGAGAAACACATCAGTTCACTAGTTTACCTCATTTTTACTAGGCACTTACTGTATGCCAGGGCTGTGCTGGGCCCAGACAAAGCCCAAAGTGCCCAGGCAGGCTGCTCTCTGCTTCAACTTGGACTGTCAGGGAAGGGTGTTTTGATTCCCTGGGGGCAGGGTCTTCTTTGTTCACTACAAAGTCCCTAGTGCCCAGAACAGTGTCCAATACATAATAGGTGCTCAAAATATATTAGTTGAAAGAATGAATGAATTTCTGAGCTGAAAACTTCAAGATGGGTAGGAGTCAGGCAGAAAGTATGTTCCAGGCACAGGGAAGAGCATATGCAAAAACCTAAATATGGGAAGCAGTTTCATCGCTCTGCAGCCAAATTCTTAGTCTCTCGATAATCTCCAGATCTCTGAGTCTGTCTTTCCCTGTGTCTTTTCCCAGCAGTGGCCTCATTGCTTTTGCTTTCTCTCTGCAGGCACAGGCCCTGCCTTGTGGCGGCCACAGAAGAACCGCTCCCGGGCGGCATCCGGTGGGGCGGCACTGGCCAGCCCTGGGCCAGGGTCAGGGTCAGGGCCCCAGGCTGGGTCAGCAGGAAAGGAGCGCTCGGAAAATCTGTCTCTGCGGCGCAGCGTGTCAGAGCTCAGCCTGCAGGGTCGGCGGCGGAGGCAGCAGGAGCGCAGGCAACAGGCACTTAGCATGGCCCCAGGGGCAGCAGATGCCCAAATTGGACCTACAGACCCTGGCGACTTTGATCAGTTGACTCAGTGCCTCATCCAGGCCCCCAGCAACCGGCCCTACTTCCTGCTGCTCCAGGGTTACCAGGATGCCCAGGTAAGCACAGCCACTTCTACGGAGAGAGCCCTATGCTCCACTCTTTGGTTAAAGGGTAACAAAACTACAACCCCAGAATTCCTTGGGTCATGGTAGTCTCAGAGATGCTGGAAGGCGTGGTCCCAGCAAGCCAGAAGATATTGTCAGAGAGGATAGTAGGAATGGTGGATAGATGAATGGAAAAAATTATGGGACAAGTAGGGAATAGTTCTTTTCATTCAAGTTTGGGGGAAAGCATGTCTTCCTTAAGGGTGAATGAGAGAGGCTATTGTAGAAAGAAAATCTCCTTAAAGTGTCTTTTTCTTGAGGGGGAGTAATAGAAGAGTCTATCTTCTGGAGAAGCCTATATTTTCAGCGGAGGAGTGGACTCATCCTTTTTTAAAGATTTTATGTATTTATTTTTAGAAGGAGGGGAAAGGAGGGAGAGAGAGAGGGAGAGAAACATCAATGTGTGAGACAAACATCTTTTGGTTACCTCTCACACACCCCAACCGGGGACCTGGCCCGCAACCCAGGTACGCACCTGACCAGAATTGAACTCACAACTTTTTGCTTCCAAGACAATGCCCAACCCACTGAGCCACACCAGTCAGGGCATCCTTTTCAAAAGGTTGTTCACATTGGAATGATTTGGCCATTGTTGATGGGCGTCCTGATCCTTCTATTTTACATATTGAGGTGGCAATAGACTTTGTTTATTAAGGGTCAGAGAGGGAGAAAGGACTAGCAGCTGGGGGTCATAGAACTGTAATGTGTTAGTGGAAATACTCATTTCTGTGTGATGAGTAGGAGAACCCTCCTTATGAGGTTGTTGGCTTCTACTAACAGTGGAACAGCCAAGCTCAGCAGGTACCATTGGGATCCATGGGAAAGCCCACTGTAGAAGGTGGTGAAGTTCACTGAACAGTGCCATTTGTACTATCAGAGAGAGATCCAATTGGGTTGGCAGCTTGGCTCTGTATATGGGTGAGAGTTTAAGACTATTCAGAGAAGAGCTTGCAGAGAAGAGCTCATTACTTTGTTGAAGCAATGGGACTGGGCAAGTCCATTGTAGAAAGGGGTTTACATATATTACAACAGCCCATTCCTCCAGACAAGACTGGAGAAAGGAGGGTCAATTTTGGGAATGTAGTCAAATTGGAAGGATCTATTTGGGGTGTATAAGACAGTCTGTTAAGGGAAGAGGGGGGAACATCAGAAACATTCATTCTTTTGGGTGACATTCACGAGACATTCTTTTATAAGAAAGAGGCTTTACTGGAAGTGTCTGACCCTTGGAAATAGGAGTAAGAGGTGAATCTATTACAGAATGGAATTTATTTGCATTTCTTTATGCACGGGTGGCTGTAACTTGAGACTTCATTGTATGTGCTCTGGAAGCATCTCTTCTTGGTATAAGAAAGAGGAGAGCCCATTTTAGAAATAGAGAGATGGAGAATGGGACAGTCTCCCTGCAGAAGGTGGTCAGAATGGAAAGGCCCATCTTTCTAGAGAGGCAGATGAGTGGACCCGTTGTAGGAAGGGGTCTCTTTAGAAAAGTCCATCCATGGGATAAAGGTCATATGGGAGTGTCTGGTGTAGGAAGAGGATTTGGGAATATCAGAATGATTTCTGTCAGACCTGAGCGGAGAACAGAAGGGTCTACTTTAAGAAGGGAGTCAGTCTGAGCTATTCCACTTTCATAGGATGGAGATGAGAGAGTCATTTTTTGGGAGGGGTCTTCTGCAATGCACCTTTTCACTGGGTGGACGGAATGGGACACTCCATTGTAAGAAGAGGGCCTCCTTGAAAACGTGTATTAATGTGGTGAGGCCACTAGAAGTGCCACTTTTTGGAGATGTCCTTGGAAACGTCCTTTTTGGGGGATGGGAATATCAAGAGCATCCATTGATGGAAGGGAGAGTAGTTTCGGAAACATTCATCATGGGAGGGGGGTAATAGGTGAGTCCAGGGTAGGATTATGTCTCCTTGGGAGCAAGTCCATCATAGGGTGGAAAAAAATGAGTCCATTGTAGAAATGGGGTCTCCTTGGAAGTGTACATTCATGGGGTGGAGATAATGGAAGAAATTTTTGTTCAAAAGGGGACTCTCTTTAAAAGTGTGTGTTCCTTGATGTGGGAATATTGAGAGCAACTATTTTGGGAAGCAGAAATGTCTCTAGAAGCCTCCATCATAGGGCTGGAATGATGGGTAAGTGGGGCCAGGGGTAGGGGAATGGGCATGATCCTGGGGAAAGCAGCTTTCCTTGGAAAGGTCCATTCTTTGAGGGGGAGGGCACTGTCGTCATAGGGGGCACAGTGTCTTTGGAAGTGCCCGTTCTCTGGGCTGGATGTCAGGGGAGAGTCCAGTGTAGGAAGAAATTACCTTGAAACTGTCTCGTTAGAGGAGGTGAGGAGATGGGAGAATCTATTATAGAAAGATCTGGGAAGCATCCCTTGTCTGATGGAGGGGAGTGGTAGTGTCCATGTGAAGAAGGGGTTTCCTTGTAAGTATCAGGTCTTCCACCTGTGTTGTGGGCCAGCCGGCCATAGGAAGAGTCCCCTCCTGGGAGGTGGGGGTAATTGGTGAACCTTTGGGGTCCTGGAGACCTCCTTGGAAGTGTTCATGAGCCGGAGGCGGCTGACGGGAGAGTGGACCGTTCTAAAGACACCTCCTTGAAAGCGTCCGTCCATGGGAAACGATATCCTTACCTCATCTTCACACTCCCTCCAGGACTTCGTGGTCTATGTGATGACGCGGGAGCAGCACGTGTTCGGCCGGGGCGGGAACTCCTCAGCCCGTGGTGGGTCGCCGGCCCCATACGTGGACACCTTTCTCAACGCCCCAGACATCCTGCCGCGTCACTGCACGGTGCGTGCGGGCCCTGAGCCCCCGGCCATGGTGCGCCCATCCCGGGGAGCCCCGGTCATGCACAACGGGTGCCTGCTGCTGCGCGAGGCCGAGCTGCACCCGGGCGACCTGCTGGGGCTGGGCGAGCACTTCCTCTTCATGTACAAGGACCCCCGCACTGGGGGCTCCGGGCTGGCGCGGCCGCCGTGGCTGCCTGCACGCCCCGGGGTTGCGCCCCCGGGTCCTGGCTGGGCCTTCTCTTGCCGCCTGTGTGGCCGCGGCCTGCAGGAGCGCGGCGAGGCGCTGGCCGCCTACCTGGACGGCCGCGAGCCCGTGCTGCGTTTCCGGCCGCGCGAGGAGGAGGCGCTGCTCGGGGAGATCGTGCGCACCGCGGCCGCCGGCGCCGGGGACCTGCCACCGCTCGGGCCCGCCACGCTGCTAGCTCTGTGCGTGCAGCACTCAGCGCGGGAGCTGGAGCTGGGCCACCTGCCGCGCCTGCTGGGCCGCCTGGCCCGGCTTATCAAGGAAGCTGTCTGGGTGAGCGATGCTACCATTGCCCAGCCCGGCTTACATCCCAGGGCCTCCCCGCACCTCTCACCACCCTCGCCACCCTTCACCCCAGTTTCAGAGCTGGGCGGGTGACACTAGTCTCCCACGGTGCCTCAGAAGGGGCTTGGGCTATAAGGCAGGGGTTCCAATGGGTCCAATGGGATGCTGAGAGTTGTGGATTCATCCCCCCTGCAGTATCCACCTTTATGGAAAAAACTCTTCAGGGAGATGGAGATGTGGGGCGTGGGGCGGGGGGAAGGGATCCCCTTTTATGAAAAGTTGGAAGAGACCATTCTGAGAAGTGAGGCAGGGAGCCCGTTGAGTCTGAAGCTTGGAGCAGTAGTGGGCGAGACCAGTCTGGGAGGTAAGGGAGGATGAACCCAGAAGTGCTGGGGAGAAGTGAGATGGGGGGGAGGGGGTTACACACTAGAGTTAGAGTCCATTTGAAAAGTGAGGAGAGTCTCTGTAAAAAAGGGGCTTCCAGAAAAACCCATGGGCCTGTCTCCACCCCCTCCCCATGTTGATTCCAGTCTTACTGTTCCACAGGAAAAGATTAAGGAAATTGGAGACCGTCAGCCAGAGAAGTAAGAGGAGTTCCAGGGAGAAGCCGCTCCAGGGATGCAGGGGTTGGGGTTTGCGGTCAAGTCCGTTCGTTCCACATGCGTTGTAACGCAAGTTTCAACTCTTCCTCGGGACTCAACTTGTCCAGCCGGGAAATGGGGGTTAGACTCAATCCGCAACTAGACCCAGATCTTGGGGTATGGACACTAGGGTAGGGTTGGGCAAGGATCACAGGTCCCATCCTCCTTCCCCAGCCACCCGGAGGGTGTCCCTGAGGAGCCCTTGACCCCCGAGGCGGTGTCAGTGGAGCTGCGGCCCCTCATGCTGTGGATGGCCAACACCACGGAGTTGCTGAGCTTCGTGCAGGAGAAGGTGCTGGAGATGGAGAAGGAGGCCGACCAGGAGGGTGAGCTCAGGCCCCGATGCAGGCCTGTCCAAGCCCCCTGCCACTTCCCAAACCTGGGGACCTGGGTTCCTGTCTGCCAGCCTCCGGCTCTCCCTCTCACCCCCAGACATACCCTCAGACCCACAGCTCTGCAATGACTTGGAGTTATGTGATGAGGCCATGGCCCTCCTGGACGAGGTCATCATGTGCACCTTCCAGCAGTCTGTCTACTACCTCACCAAGGTTGGCCTGGACCCCCGCTTCCTCTGTGGCATCCCTTCACTTCCCGTGTGGACTCCCTCACGTGGCTCTGGCATCACTTCCTATTTGGACTCACAAGATTTCCTGCTTCGCTGAGATCACTTCCCATTTTGCTAGTCTGACGGCACTTCCTATCTGAACCTATGTCACTTCCTGCCTTCCTGGGTTGTCCTCCTGTCTCTGCAACTGTCCCCTCTGCAGAGTCTGGCCTCCCTACCTGGTTATATCACATTATCACAGTCTCAAACTCCCTTTTCCTAAGTTCAGTCTTCAGTCACTGATAAGTTGTTAGATAGATAGATAGATAAACAGGCATATAGATATAGCTAGATCAAATAGTGTTAGCCACTGTCATTTAAACTAAAGGTCCTCTTTAATCAATCCTCATTCCCTGTGTCTGCTGACATCACTTTCTATCACTCTGAATTCACTCCCTTTTCTGAGCCACAGACCTTTGTCTCCCTGGAGTGTCTGTCCTACAGGAGCTACTTGCTGTCTCAGGTCGCCCCTCACTACCACCCTCACCTTTAACGTTGTTTCTTGGAATTCTCAGGGTTTCTGATGGGGGCCCGATCCCCTATCTGTGAAATGAAAGGGGATCTTTTGGGACAGATAGTTTATGTCCCTTGAGGAGCCTTGATCTGTGAACCCCTTTCCTTCAAGGCCTCACTTCCTGCACATCCCTGCCAAATGCGATGTTCTTTCTTTTCTGGCTCTGACCTCATTTCCTGTCCTGTCATCTCACTTTCCACTGGCTAACTGCCACCCCACTCCCACTTCCTGACTCTCCATTCTTTCTCTTTCCTTTGGGAATTCTGGATAAATAATTCTTTGATTGAAGGGGACCTCTTTGTTCAGTATCCTTTGTCCTCCTTAAGCTGTTTCTGTTGAGGAGTTGTGTCCCATAGGCACCAAGGGTGGTCTTAAAATATCAAAGAAACTTTTGCAAAGCCTTTCTTAAGACTTGGGGTGTCCCAGACCTGATGAAAGCTAGAAACCCAACTGGAAAGTAGGAATTTGCTCATAGAGACAGAACTTCAGAGTGCTGAAGGCAGAATGGACTACAATTCCCAGAAACCTTTGGTAGAGCCCTCCACTGTCTTCATGAGCTACTGCATCGTCACTTCTAGGGAGTTGTGGTCTGATCACTTGTTTGCATCTCTGTATCTCCTTAGACTCTCTATTCAACGCTGCCTGCTCTCCTGGACAGTAACCCTTTCACAGGTGGGGCAGAGCTTCCGGGGCCCGGCGCAGAGCTGGAGGCCATGCCCCTGGGTTTGAGACCTACCCTAGGCGTGTTCCAGGCAGCTCTGGAACTAACCAGCCAGTGTGAGCTGCATCCGGACCTTGTGTCGCAGACTTTCGGCTACTTGTTCTTCTTCTCCAATGCATCCCTTCTCAACTCACTGATGGAACGAGGTGAGGGTCAGACTGGGAAGGGCAAGGAGGCAGAAACAGACCACTGAGATCCATGTTGAGAGTCAGACACATAACAAGCTAAGGCCTAACAAGCTGGAACTTAGGGACTGGAAAACAAGCTCCAGATCCCAAGCTGGAGAACGGGAAGGGTCTTTGAGGCAGAAGGTCAGGGTCCACTCACCCGTTGCTGTTCATACCCTTCCCCCCACAGGTCAAGGCCGACCTTTCTATCAATGGTCTCGAGCTGTCCAAATCCGGACCAACCTGGACCTTGTCTTGGACTGGCTGCAGGGGGCTGGGCTAGGGGACATTGCCACTGAGTTCTTCCGGAAACTGTCCATGGCTGTGAACCTGCTCTGTGTGCCCCGCACATCCCTGCTCAAGGTGATTCCTGACCCTTGACCTCTGACTCCTCAGTCATCCTCTGTGTTCAGCTTACCCTTGGATCCTCCCTTGAACTTCATGTTATCACCAGTTCCAGCTCAGACACCATGGATGATGCATTGGCAGCTAGAAGAAAGTGTCCCGAAAGTGTTCAAACTGGGCTGCATCTGAATCCCAGTGGGACTTTTAAAAGTAGTTTCCAGGGTCCCACCTCTCAGACATACTGATTCAAGAAGTCTAGTCTGAGAGGGATGTGATGGTTAAAACATTCATTGAACATAAACTACACGTCAGACACTATTTAACATTTCTATGCTGAATGCCCCATCAGGTAGGTTATTAATTGACAATTTTTTCTCAGACAAGGAAACAGAATCAGGATGACTAAGTCACTTGATTTCATTTATTTATTTTTATTTGTCAAACTGGCAGAGTAATAAGTACAGGCAGTGTTCTAAGTACTTTATAATCTTGCCATATTGAATATTCATAATAACCCTAGTAGGCAGTTGCTAATCTCCCCCAATTCACAGGTGAAGAAAGTGAGGCACAGTGACTTACTGGAAGGTAATAAGGCACCAAGCTGGAGTTTTGTGGGTTTTTTTTTAGATTTTTATTTATTTTTAGAGAGGGAGAAAGAGAGAGAGAGAGAGAAACATCAATGTGTGGTTGCCTCTTGCGTGGCCCCCACTGGGGACCTGGCCCACAACCTAGGCATGTGCCCTGACTGGGAATCAAACCAGCAACCCTTTGGTTTGCAGTCTGTGCTCAATCCACTGAGCTACACCAGCCAGGGCACCAAGCTGGAGTTTCTGAACCCAGACAATCTGAGTCCAGAGTCTGTGGTTTTAACCACACTCATGATTCTGATGCCAGCTAGGTTAGGTTTGGAAATCTTCAAAAATACAAAAAATAGCCACAGTGGAATATCGATCCCCACACTCTCATCACCAACTTCAATACTATGAATGAATGGCTAATTTTGTTTCTTCTCCATCCCAGCCTACTCCTATCTTCATTTATTCTCCAGCATATCTCATTTAACCCCACCCCCCACCCCCGCCCAGAGCACACCCTTGCCTGCCATCACTTCGGTGACAACCAGGCTTCACGGTGCCCAAAAGACATTGCACCCACACTGGTGCATCTCACTGCATCCACCCCCTTTATGGAGGGCTTTCCATTTAAGATTTCTGGGTTGCTCCATAATGATCAAAGCCTTCTCAACTCATCTTCCCACCAGGCTTCATGGAACAGTCTACGCACTGACCACCCCACGCTGACCCCTGCTCAGCTCCACCATCTGCTCAGCCACTACCAGCTGGGTCCTGGCCGTGGGCCTCCACCTGCTTGGGACCCTCCCGCTACAGAACGAGATGCTGTGGACACAGGTGAGGAGAGATGGGGACAGGCATTATGACTATCAGCTTTCTTCTGTCCTCAGGACCTAAGAATCCATAGCCCCAGCCTCTTCCTCCTTTCTGGACGCCTAGCCCTCTCCGCCCCCAGTCACTAAGTGCTGGACCTCAATTCCCTTCTCTCCAGGATACAGGAGTTCAAGCCTGCAGCCCCCTTGTAATCCTAGGGGTTCAGACCCCCCAGCTTTTTTCTCCCGCAAACTACCCTCCCTGTCATCTAGGACTCTCGGATCCAGAACCTCCATTTGAAGGAATCCGTAAAACTAGATTTCTAGCCCTTCCTTCCTTATGGACCCAAGAACCCAATAATATCACCCGTTTCCTAGGCAACTGTATCCTTTCATAGTGTGAACTACAACTCCCATAATGCTTGGAGACTCCGAGAGTCGCGGTTGAGTGGACCCCCGTTCCAGGAGTTGCTGGGGATTGAAGTGTTCTTCCTTCGGATGTGACGCAGCCTCTTTTTGACATTGCTGCCTAACGCCCATTTTCAGATTTTAACTCCGTGTTTTCGCTCTCACAGGGGACATCTTCGAAAGCTTCTCCTCCCACCCTCCGCTTATTCTGCCCTTGGGTAGCTCGCGCCTGCGCCTCACAGGGCCGGTAACGGACGACTCCCTGCACCGTGAACTGCGCAGACTCCGGCGCCTCCTCTGGGATCTTGAGCAGCAGGAACTTCCGGCCAATCACCGCCACGGGCCTCCTGTGGCCACGCCTCCTTGAAAACCAATAGAGACGAATGCGCGAGCCTTGAAAATTCCTCGGCTTCTACTCACTGGAGCCCTCCTGAGCGCAGAACTTTCTGGGAGTTGTAGTTCTTTCTCGCTTGGAATACTGGGAGTTTGAGTTTTGGGGTTGTATAGGATGGGACGGTGGGTAGATGAGCTTGGGTTTTGAGTGCCGGGAGAAATAAAGGTATCTGTGGTATTGGCAACGCCTCACTTGTTAAGACCGGGGAGCGCTAGTGATGATGATTTCCTGCGGAAACTAGCGCCGGGGCCCTTGTCTGGAGCGTTGGGCTCTTGCCGACTTCAAGGGGGTATTTATAGCCACGGCCTCAGCTTGCCCTCTTGTACGTAATCCAACCCAGGAGCCCTGGGGCCTCCCACGAATCTCAGGACAGAGCTCTGCTTGCTCTGCCATATGTCAGGCCCTCAGCGCTGCCAGTGGGAACCAGCCATCCTCTCGTTTTGATCTCCAAGTCCACACTCTAGCCCCCTCTTCCCTCAGACCCAGGAGTCTGGGCTCCCAGCCCCCTCTGGGTCTTTCTGCCTGTCGGGCACACGGCGGAGCCCCAACACCTCTTGCCCCTATTCCCAGCATCCGGAAGCTGGGGTCCCAGCCCCCTCCTTCCTCAGACCCAGGAGTCCAGGGCTCCAGTCTGAACTTTTCACTCCCCTGAATCCGACTCCTGCTGCTGCGTCAGGGAAAAAGTAAGCGACAGGTGGCACCTGCCTGCGGGGTCGGGACGCGACCACCTGCCTCTGCTGCTCGGCGGGCGCCACTCTCCGGCACCTGCTTTTGTCAATCCGCCTGCCGCCGCCCCACCCGACCCCGCAGCCCCAGGACGCGGAGGAGGAGCAAGTCAGGGAACCCCGATGTCTGCCCCGCCCCAGTCCCTCTCAGCCCGTTTCCCCGCCCTTTCTCAGGGTTCCAGGCGGTACTTCTGTGTCCCCGCCCCTCTTCATGGGCTCTCGGCACTCCTCGAGAAGGGGGGGTCCCAGGCTAGTGGGTGGAACCCGCGGCCTCAGCCTAGACGGTGGGACAACCTGCCCCAGAGCACAGCTACATCAAGGCCACCTGGTGAGAAGCCCCTGGGGTATGGGAGTGTGTGGAGGGGAGACCCATCTTAACTCTTCTGTCCCCTCTCTGGACCCAATCCCTCCCCCACAGACCATGGTGGCTGACAAATGCAGATAAAAGAGACTTTCCCGTGCCCCAGGAACCTATCAGGGCCTTTCCTCCTTTTGATCAAGGATGTTGGATTCTTGTCCTCTCAGAGTATTCAGTTCTGGCCCTTCACCCCTTTCTCCTTCCTCCCCTTTCATAGACCCAGGGGACCAGGGCCCCAGTGTCCTCCCTTTTAGGACCCAGGAGTCCCAGATCCCAGGTCCTTTCTCCCCCAGGCTCCAGGAATTGAGGCCCTCAGACCCAGGAGTCTGGGTCCCCAGCCTCCTCCTTCCCCAGGGATCTAGAAGTTATGGCCCAAGGCCTCTCCTGTCCCTGAGTCCTTCAGGCTCTTTCCCAGCTGCTTCCACATGCAGGGGCAGCCTCCTGACCTCCATTCTGCCCCTGCCTATTGTGGGGGTCCTGCCCTCCTTCTAGTCCAGGTCCCCATCCCAAGCTTGGCAATGACCCTGGCGGCTTCCTCCCAGCGCTCCCAAATCATTCGCTCCAAGTTCCGATCTGGTGAGAGGCTTCTCTCTGCGCTTGTAGGAAAGGGATTCTCTGGGTCCAGGGAATACTTTAGCTCTGCGAGTGTGCAGGGTGGGGTGAGGCTAGAAGGGGGGTGATGGGGCCCATGAGGCATGTGTTTTCTGTGCAAAAGAGCACTTGTGCATAAAGGAGGCCCCAGCAAAGGGGTTAAGCTGTGTTGAATCAGTGAGTGTGACAATGGCTGGTGCAATGCTCATGCGAACAGTGGGGAGTGGACAGGTAGGGGTGGGCGTGCAGCTGGTCAGGTACTGCAAAGGAACAGGGGCTTACACTGACACGTGTGCAAAGCAAAGTGCACAGAGTGGAAATTTGGGAGCGACCAGCGTGAGAACGTGGGTTAGGGTACCGTGAGCTATCAAGGCTTGAAACTGTCAAAGTTGTATTTTAGGTCCCAGTGCAGGTTGGAAGTGTGCAAGTGAGTGGAACTGGAGGTCGTTTCCCGAGTAGGAAAAGGATACTTGAGTGTGCATATGAGGGTGCTCATGTGACTGGGCAAGCTCAAAGACACAGTAACCAAAAAGCAAGGAGTGTGCAAAAGAGTGCAGGGATATAAAGAGCAGAAATGTGCAAAGGGACCAAATCCTGAATGTGCAAATAAGTGTGTTAATGTGGCCTGGGGAGTAGCAAGAAAGAGTGAGCCAAGAGTGAGGAGTGTCAAAGGGTACCTACAAGTGCACAAAAGTGGCGTGGGTGCAAAACTGAAGCCCAGGGAGACACTTGTTTGAAGGTGGGTGTGCAGAGGGTGAAGTTGGGGAAGTGGCACAGAAGACAGCAAGCGTGTGCAAAGCGGAGTGCAGGCATAAAAGCAGGCGAGAAACGAATGGGCCAGGCTGCCAAGATGGTGCTTGTGCCAAGGGTGGGGTGGGCACACACTCCTGAAGGGGGCAGGTGGAGTTGGGGGCAGGGCTGACCCGTGCATGCATGCTGGCTGGCACCTAGTCCCAGAATGGCTCTGGCCCTTGGCTCTCTGCTGGCAGGGATCAGGCGGGAGGCCCTGGAAAGGGAAGCCTGCATGGGGTGTGTGTGTGAGGGGGCTGGGCACGCGTGTCCCGCCAACAACTGCAGCTTGAGCCGCCTGCCAGGCCAGGATCCTGGACACTCCCTTCCCGCCTTTCTCCTCCCACTCCCTTCTTCCCTCCACAGTCCTCCAGCTTCGGATCCACAGACGGTATCAGGACCCGAGTAAGTGTGGGCCCTGAAAGGGAGGGGATGGTGGCCCCACTGCCCTGGGGCCCGCTGGAGCGCAGCTGCCACACTCTCTTGCTGGTTTCTGAGCCTCGGTCCCTAAGCCCCAGGGGTCACTGAAAATCATCCCATCCTGTCCTCTCTGGAGGTCCCAGGAATACAGGTCCCCTGCCACCCCACCCCTAGGCGCTCTTCAGTTGTCCCCACTCCGGTGAAATGCAGGAATCCAGAAGAAAATGTCCCAGACTCCACATTCAGCACACACGGGAATCTTAGGACGTGGCTTTCTTCTCTCTCTCTCCAAGACCAGGAGTGCTGTGCCACCCGCTCCAGCAAAACCCCAGAAATCTGTGATCCTCAGCCACCACACCCCTTGGCGACTGAGGACATGATTCTGCCTTTCTTGAGAATATAAAAGTCTGGGTTTCTAGCCCCTCTGCCCCCAGATCCATAAGTCTAGGCACCCAGCTCCTACTGCTTGGGTTTCACTCCCTGGTCATGTTGTCCCCACACTGGAGGGGGGTTCTGAGGCCTCCAGGACCCTCCTCCCCACACAACCTTGTTCCTCCCTGCCACCTTGCTGCCTGCAGGCCTCTCAGGATCCTTCACCGCCTCTCCAGTCTCAGATTCAGATCCCTGGATCTCAGCTTCAGGCCCAGCTCTGGCCCCCACCCCAGCCTCACCCTTGGGCTCTGCCCCTTTCTTCTCCAGTCCTGGGGTCCTGCACCCTGAGTCACAACGCTGCCCTTGGAAGTCCCTGAAGAAGGTCAGTCTCCACTGGAGGGGAAGTCCCTCTGAGAGTCTAGCCTTGGTCCTCCTTGCTGCTGGCCTTTTTGCTCCTCTCTGGTGGTGCCAAGCTGACCCTATTCTTCTCATGGGGCTCTGGGGCAGGGAAATAAGAATGCAGCTGAAGCATGTGGTATCACACCTGCTTTTCCAGGAGTCGCCCAAGATCTCCCAACATTGGAGGGAGGCCAAGCCCAAGGGGAACTTGACATACCACCAATACATTCCCCCAGAGCCAAGACAAGGGTCTAGGGCAGACCCCCAGGCCAAAGGATCGGCTGAGGGTCCCCCTGGGCCACTTCTGTGTGAAGAGACGAGATCACAGCAGCCACCTTCTAGGTATGACCTCGGTTCCTATCCTCCAGGAAGTTCAAGCCCCCAGCATCCTCCTCCTTCAAACCAAGTTCAAAGTCAGGAGAATCCACCCTTAGTCCCCTTCTCCCCCAGGACTCAAGAGTCCAGGTCCCCAGCCCCTCTTCCTTCAGTTTCCAGAAGTCCTGGCCTCAGACCCGAGTCTCCCATGCACAGGAGCTAGCCTCCTGGGTTCGCTCCCTCAGGGACGCAGAATTCGGGCCCCTATTTTCCTGCATCTTCATGAATCCCCCTTTTTAAGGACCCAAGAACGCCTTTTCTCTGTGTGCCCCCTTCTAACCTCTGCTTCCCCCCTCACCACCATCGCTAGGATGAAGCCCACTCCCCTCCCTCCCTCCCTCCCAGGAGTTTCCAACCCCTCGTCTCCTTCACACAAATTGGAACTTCAGACCCTTAAACTGGAGGAGCTGACGGTGAGTGTGGAGAGCAGCTTCTCAGACTGGCCCTCTTCCTCGGTGGGGACGCAGAAGTCTAACCCTGAAGCCTCCGCCCCATCAGAGATTCAGGACCTGGGGTCCCCAGTCCTTCCTCTCTCGGTTTCCAATTGTCCAGTCCCTGCATCCTGCTGCGCCCCGGAGCCCGCCCAGCAAGGCCTCTCCCCGCCCCGCCCCAGGTCTCAGAGCTCCGGCAGCAGCTGCGCCTGCGGGGCCTCCCGGTGTCCGGGACCAAGGCGATGCTCCTGGAGCGCATGCGCGGAGGGGCCCCGTCCCGCGAGCGGCCGAAGCCACGACGCGAGGAATGTCCCGCGGGTGCTCCCTGGCCACGCCTCAGGCCTAAGGCCCTCGTAGTAGCCCGACGGCAGGGTTCGGTGAGGGCGCGGCGTGCGGACCAATGAGGAGAAGACAAAGCAGGACGGGGCGGGAATTCGAGAAAAGAATAGCCAATGAAGCGTGGGGAGCGTGGCCGGGGGGGGGGGGGGGAAGAGAAGCCAATGAGACAATAAGGGGTGTGGCGGAGGGGGATTGAGGAGCGAAGGGCGGGGCAGGGGCAGGGGGTGGAGCCACAGGTTTCGAGTTGGGGGTGCGCTTAGTGGGCGTGGCTTATAGAAACACCCTCTTCTGGGTTCTAGTCCAAGCCCAGCCCAGCATCTCCCCGGCCCCCTGTTCCTCGTGCCTCGGGAACCTTCGTGACCGCTCCGGCTCCGTCTCAGTCTCCATCTCCAACTCTGGCTCCAGCGCTGACCCCTTCCTCAGCACCAGCCTCAGCAGCCCTGACTCTGGAGGAGGAGCTGCAGGAAGCGATCCGGAGGGCGCAGGTGAGAGGGACTGGGCCAGTGGTCTCCGGTCAGGATTCGGGCCGGAGTCCCAGGTTCACTCCGCTTCTGCCCGTCCGCAGTTGCTTCCGAATCGGGGCATAGAGGACATCCTGGAGGATCAGGTGGAGCCTGATGGTAAGAGCCGAACTCCTAGATTTAGGAGTAAAGGGGGCTGAGGTTCTGGACTCCTGGAAACGGGAAGCCCCTAGGGGTCTGGGGTCTGGGTCCCTGCCTTCCTAAGTTCACACTCCATTTCTTCCCCTGCAGACCTGCTGCCCCTTATCCCCCTGGACTTCCCAGGCTCTTTCGATGTGCTGTCCCCCTCCCCAGACTCCGAAGGCCTCTCATCTGTCTTCTCTTCCTCGCTCCCGTCCCCCACAAACTCCCCATCCCCGTCTCCCAGGGGCCCCATGGACTCCTTGGACTGGCTGGAAGCTCTGAGTGGGGGTCCTCCGCTGGGCTGTGGTCCCCCTGCCCCCAGCATCTTCTCTGCTGATCTATCTGATTCCGGTGGCACCCGGCTGTGGGACCTGCTGGAGGGTCCCTGGTGATAGATTCTGGGTTTTCGGGGGACTGATAATTGGTAGGGATGGGGAGGTCACAAAGACAGACTCCTTGAAGGAGGAGTTGGCACAACCAGCAGAATCCCCTCCCACCACAAACCCAGAATCAGAAACAATTCTCATCTCCACCTGGCCCCTAAATGCTGCCAACATGCCAACCACCTGACTTTCGCCTGCCCTAACCTCCACGGTTGTGTGGTGGGGGAAGGGAGGTTTCATTTGCTGCTGGCCAGGGCAAACAATCTGCTTGCTGCTTCCTTCCAAGACCTCTTGGATGTCTTCTCATCCTACCCACTATGTGGCTACCTGTTGCCGGGGCATCTGGAAGGTGGTGTATGCTTTTTTTTTTTTTTTTTTTTGGATGCAGGAGAGGGGCAGGAAAGAGTAGGGAGGGAGAATGGAGAACTAGGCTTCCCTCGGCTTTTGGTTGGAAATGAGAAAATCAGAACTGTTATGTCCAAGGTCAGATTCTCTTGGAAGCAGAGCCTGAGACATGATCCACGTGTCTGTGATTTATTAAAGAAATGCTCCCAGGAGAAAGCAAAAGGGAGCGGATGAAACAGGAGAGCGAAAGGGAAGAAGACCACCAGGAGTGTGCTGTCAGGTGAAGTCCCAACTTCAGCCTGGTCCCTGAGGATCAACGAAATTGCAGTCTTTCCCACCTTGAAGTAAATGGAACTGGGCCTTTAGGGCAAAGGGAGATCCCTGTTCAGGTTTTTAAAGCTGAATAACAAACCACCTAAAAACGTAGTGTCTTAAAATGATCACTATCTACAGTTGTTCACAATTCCGTGGGTTGACTGGGCTCAGCCAGGCAGTTCTTCAGCACCATATGCTGTCAACCAGGGCTGCAAGACCCAACATGGCACTCTTACACGTGTCTGGAGCCTTGGCAGGGATGGCTCCTAGGCTGGACTCACCGAGGCTGGAGGCAGCTGGAATTCTCTCGTTCTCTGTGTGGTCTCAGTGCCCTCCCTCCCCATGTGGTCTCTCCCATGGAGACATGGACTCCTTACGTGGCAGCTCAGGTCTTCCCCAAAGTGACCCTTTCTAGGAGAGGAAGCAGAAGCTGCCAATCTCTTAAAGACCAAGCTTGGAACAGGCCCAATGTCCCTCCCACCATTTGTATTGGTTATTGCGGGTCAGGCCAACCCAGGCTGAATATGGGAGGGGCCTACTCAAAAGGGTTAATATGGGGAGGATGGCATGGTCATTGGGGCCACATTTGGAGACTTGCTCCTACACCTCTCTCGTTAGTCATCGGCTCTGTGTCCTGAGAGGGGGCTGGGACACAAACTCCCAAGCACTTAGACCCCAAGAGGAATCATGAGAAGAAGGCCACAGGGTAATTTGTTAGCAGTAAAGTGTTTTAAAATGTAGGTGTTATTATTCTGAGTGAGGCCAACAGGTCAGATGATTGCCATTGAAAAGACAGTCTGGTAGCCCTGACGGCCGTGGCCCGGTTGGTTGGGCATCATTCTGCAAAGTGAAAGGTCTCCGGTTCGATTCCTAGCCAGGGTGCATGCCTGGGTTGCAGGGTTTGTCTTCAGTCCCAGTTGGGGGTGCCTAGAGGGGAAACCAATGGATGTTTCACTCTCACATCGATGTTTACCTCACTCTCTTTCTCCTTCCCTTCCCCTCCCCTCTCATCTCCCCCCAAAAATAAATAAAAAAGACAGTTTGTTATTCTCACAGATCCCAAAAGAACAGAGCACCCCAAGCCATGGAGGGCCACATGGGGAAGCCCCAGGGTCAGCCAGAAGGCAGAGGGAAAGAGGGGGAACCATGGTGAGAGCATTTACTGTGGCTTCCTCAAGAAGGAACAGATGGGGCAGGGAAAGCAGGCTTAAGGTTAGCTGGTTTGAATAATTTCAGCAGCTTCGTGGGGTCCTGAGGTACCTGGAACCTGGCCCTGGGGAGTTCGGGCTGAAGGGTCATGTTCCGGAGTGTAATGTCTTGAAAAGGGAAGTGGCGGGGAGTCTGGGCTGTGGGTTGCTGGGCCCTCATGGGAAAGGCCTGGGCGCAGGTACACTCGTAATTACCTCCAGGAATTGGCTGGCCCTGTCAGGGTGGCCCCTCTGGCGTCAGCCAGTCCCCAGATGTCAAAGCACCACAAATACAGAAGAAAAAAAAGGCACAGTTAATGCACAAAGCTCTCAGCAGCTGGGGGTTGGGTGAGCAGAACTGAGAAGTGTCCACCATAGGTGGAAAGGGACAACGGATCAGTCCCTGGGACAGGACGTGGAGACAGTGATGTCCCTTGTCTTGCTGGCAGTGTCCTCATCTGTGCTGGAAGTCCAGTGTGACTGAGAGTTCACTGAGATAGTCTACAAACTGGACCTGGCGTGTGAGATGTGCCTATAAATATTTTTTATTTTTTTATCCTCCCCCGAGGACATATTTATGGATTTTAGAGAGTGGGGAAGGGAAGGAGAGGGAGAAAAACATCAATGTGAGAAACATCGATCAGTATCCTCTTGAATGCACTCCAACCAGGGACCAAACCCCCAACCCAGGCACGTGCCCTGACTGCGAATTGAACCTGGGACCCTTCAGTTACGGAATGATGCTCCGACCAACTGAATCACACTGGCCAAGGCTGTGCCAATGGTGCCTCTGTGCAGAAAGCTATGGATGCCAGAGATCCCCACTGAAAGCAAGGCAACGAATGCTCGGTACCACGAGGCAAAGGCGACGATGCATCAGGTGGGAGTCACCGTCCTCACTTTCCAGCTGACCTCATTGAAAATCAGAGAAGGGGGGTGCTATGCCCAGGGCCACACAGACAGAGTAGGGTTTTCCGTCAGGTTAACGAGTCCACGGCATGTGTCCTTGGAGTTGAAAAGATGAAGACCCTCCATCTCTGCTCTGGTGAAGCTCAGACATTTGCAGAGAGAGAGAGCCCCAGTGCAAGGTGATAAGTATTTTCACAGCAGCAGCAGGTGAGATCGCAGGGCTGTGACTCCCAGGAAAGGCCAGAAGCCATGGGGAGAGCCCCAGAGTGGCCAGGGGAAGGATTTTGCTGAAATTTCAGGGATCAGGAGGAGCTGCACAGAGGAACTGCCTGGAAGCCGGCATCCTTGTGGAGGCAGACCAACACACCAAAGCCTGAGGCTGTGAGGGGCCCCGCCACGTGGGGAGCCTTGTGGGGAGCCTCGTGAGGTCAGGTTCCTGGAGCAAAAGGTGGGTGGCTGCTGGGTCTTGCAGGACCCTTCACATCAGGCCTTATGGGAAAGGGGTGCAGTCAGCCCTGGGAACATCAAGAAGGGGCATGGCAGGCATCCTCTCTATTTCTCTCCGGACACTTCTATGCCTCTAACCATCTCCATATTAATCTGTTCACATTTCTGCCAACTCCTGGTTCTTGTCACTGTCTCCATCTGTCCTGTGTCTAGAGGAGGGCAGCCTTGGGCTGCAAGCCTGTGAGGCCTGGGAACAGCCACCAAGTCAGGGGTGGCAGGCTGAGGAATTCTCCAGAAGGTGAAGGTTCCAAAGAAGGCACAGGCGTGGAAGGAGGTGGGCAAATTGGAACCCAGAACCTGAGGGAAGGGCTTGGATCCTCTGCTCTTCTCTGAGGCCTGTCACCCACCTGCTTCTGCAGACCTTTCAGCCCCTCCTCCCCCCCCCCCAGAAGAAGGTTGGGCCTCCCCCAGGAGACCAGAGAAAACCGAGAGTTGGCCCAATGTGGGGGCCAAGGAAGCAGGAAGTCGGCTGGGGAGTCCTGAGCAGCCTTGGGCAGGGGGGTGGGACCCCCTGCACCACGCTGGCCATCCTGTGATCGGGAGACTGCAGGAGAATGGACATTCACATGCAGTTGGACAGAACGCAATAGTCCAGTTGTGCTGCATTGAAACGTGTCCTCCGTGACTCAGCAAATTCACTTCTAATAATATATCCTAAAAACGCAGTATTAGTTAGCATGCAGAAAGATTCGTCATACTACAGCCGAGAGAGACTAGCGACAAGGACTTGCTGCTCGGCATTATTTATAGTCACAAAGCCCAGCAAACAACCTAAAACCCTTCCCTTGGAGACTGGGTGTGCCATCGTCAATCAGTTCGATGGAACCTTTTGCAACTACCGAAGGGATTAGAAAATTGTTTCCTACAAAGCAGTTTAAAAAAAGAAATTAAGTTGCCAACGTTTGTAGGATTCCATATTTTAAACCACACACACACACGCCAAAAATGATATATGAGCCTTTTACATTTATTAATTTAATTTTTTAATTTTTACAGCTTAAGGTTTTTTTTTTTTTTCTTTTTCCGCAAGCATGCTTTTCTCCCCCTAGATAGCTCAGTATTGTTTGTTAAGAATCCATCCTTTCACCCTGGATGGTGTGGCTCAGTGGATTGAGCGTGGGCCTATGAACCAAAGGGTTGCTGGTTTGATTCCCAGTCAGGGCACGTGCCTGGGTTGTAATGCCACCATCAAAATACATTAAATTCTCAAGTGGGCTTCCATTCACTTCTGTCTTTTCTAGGCAATTTCTTTTCATCTGTTTTCCATGTACTGGGATCACACTGTTTTATGTATCAAGCGTTAACATTATTTTTTAACATCTGGCAGAGCTTGCCTGGCTCAGCGCTCTCTACTTGTGGAATTTTCTAAGTTATTCTATTGTTTAACTATTTTTTTTGGGGGGGGGTCAAAAGGGAAGTTTCTGGCCCCAAAATAAAAATGTGAAAACCACTTATCTATAGTATGAGAAACAGTGAAATCATCCCGGGAGAACCACGGGCCATGGAGAGAACCCTCGGGAACACCAGTTCATGGAAGAAATAGCCCATGACCATGAACATCAGTTAACTGAATGAAAATGGACAGGCAGGGTGACAGCCAGCATCCTACTGAAGTTCTCTGCCCTCCCTGCCTTCTCGGGCACTGCAGTAGCTTCCTAGGGCTGCCCCACCCCAGGTTGAGTGGTTTAAACCACAGACATCAATTGTCTCACAGTTCTGAAGGCTAGAAGTCCCAGGTCAGGGTTTTTGCAGGCTGGGTTCCTTCTGGAGTCATGAGAGAGAATCCATTCCCTGATTCTCTTCCAGCTTCTGGGGGTTTGGAGGCAATCACTGGGGTTCCTTGGTGGGTAGATACATCACCCTGATCTCTGTGTTCATCTTTAAAAAAAAAAAAAAAGATTTCATTTATTTTTAGAGAGAAGGGAGGAGGAGAGAGAAACATCAATGTGTGGTTGCCTCTTGTGCACCCCTATTGGGGACCTGGCCCGAAACCCAAGCATGTGCCCTGACTGGGAATTGAACTGGCAACCCTTTGGTTTGCAGGCCAGCACTCGATGCACTGAGCCACACCAGCCAGGCTACCTTTGTCTTCACTTGGCATGTCTCTGTGCCCAAATCTCCCTTTTAAATAAGGCCATGGTCATATTGGATTAGGGCCCACCCTAGAGACTGTAGCTGAACTTGATTAGGTCTTTAAGAGCTATTTTCAAATAAGGTCATGTTCACAGGTGCTAGGGGTCAGGATTTGAACATACCTTTTGAGGGGACACAATCCAATCCACTGTAAGCCAACAAGCCAGGCTCCAATCCTGCATGGGCTGTTACTGACCTCTGCTAGCTCAGGCCCGTGCTGGCTTTTACTATACACAGTGTATATTAAAGATTGTCAATATCTGCAGCACATGGGCCAGATGAGCTTATTTACACTGTCTGCTGTTAATTTTTAAAAATCTGGAGAATAGATCTCTGGTTGGTGTGGCTTAGTGGACTGAGGGCTGGCCTGCGAACTGGCAGGTCACCGGTTTGATTCCCAGTCAGGACACATGCCTGGGTTGTGGGCCAGGGCCCAGGTTAGGGGCAAGTGAGAGGCAACTGATGGATATTTCAATCGTACATTGATGTTTTTTCTTCCTCCCTTCCTCTCTCTCTTTCTCTCAAATAAATAATTAAATAATTAAATAAAATCTTTAAATAGAAGATCCGGAGAATGGGAATGGCATTGAGGTGACAAAGGATGCAAGATTCAGACTAGAAACAGGTGAGACTGCTGCTGCATTTGCTGTCCCCTGAATAAAATTCTATACCAGCCTCTCCACCAGGAGGCTCTTGAGCTGAGCTGGCAGGAAGAGCCGGTAATCAGCCCGGGCTCCCTAGGAAGTCGGGACAAATCTGCCTCATTTTCCTGAGGTCAGCCAGCCGGGAAGAACAAGCCTGCTTTTCCTCAGAGTCTTTGGCTGAGCATGGCTGAGGTCAGCTGGGAGCAATTTCTCCTCCACACACTCCTCTCTGCACAATTCTTTTCTAGATGTTTCCCTCAGGGGCAGGCAGCATTAGGGAAAGGATCTGGGGACTTCCAGTGGAAGAGGAGGGTCCTGATGGGAGAGGGGATTTCAGCGGAGGGATTCTGGTGGGGGTTCTTTATGAAAGAGGGTATTTGAGTGGGGGGCTCTGGTGGGGGTTCTGTTGAGAAATTTTACTGGGAGAGGGCTGCTTTGTTAAGGCTGTGTAGCTGAGAGAGGGGGTTCCAGTGTTTTGCTTTTATCCTCACCCAAGGATGTGCTTATGGATTTTAAAGAGAAGGGAAGGAAGGGAGAGAGAAGGGAGAAACATCAATGTGAGAGAGATACATCCATCAGTTGCCTCTTGCCTACGCCCCCACTAGGGACCAAGCCCACAACCTAGCACATGTGCCCTGACTGGGAATCGAACCTGCATCCTTTACGGTTTTCTGGGTGACACTCCAACCAACTAAGCTACACAGGGCAGGGCTGATCTTTTCTTCCAAACATCTAGCCCTGTGCCACCCAAGATACCAGCCATTAGCCACATGGGTCTATTTAAATTTAGAGTAAAGCAAGTTACATGCAATGTCACAATTCTGTTCTGCAGTCACTCTTGCCACACATCGCATGCTCAGTGGCAGAGGTGGCCCATGGCTACCATAGTGGACAGTGCGGGTGGAGGACATTCCCACTACCACGTGAAGCTCTATAGAACTGCGCTGCCCTGGGCCTACATGGAAGCCTCCCTTCCCAGCCTCCCACACTGCAGCCCCAGAGAAACCTTTTAGTTTCCATTCAAAACTGTAAAATAAGCCTGGCTGGTATGGTTCAGTGGATTGAGTGCTGGCCTGGGACTCACAGGGTCACTGGTTCAAGTCCCAGTTAGGATGCACGCCTGGGTTGCAGGCCAGGTCCCTAGTAGGGGGCACATGAGATGCAACCACACATTGCTGTTTCTCTCCCTTCCTTCCCCTCTCTAAAAGTAAATTTTTAAAATCTTTTTAAAATAATAAAATAAAATAACAAATAAAACACAGGGGAAAATGCATGAGGCATGCATGGATATTTAGCAAATAGTTCAAAAGTGAAGATGGGCAGAACTAGAGCTCTTTTTAAAAATTGCTTATTTGTTTGCTTTTATTGTCTTTTTCCCCCATTACCATTATCTCCCTTATACCCTCCTCCAGCTCCACCCATCCTCCTCCTTGGAACTACAGTTCTTGAGGTTCCCCTGCATTTTGTCCCTCATCACACTTTCCTCCCTCCCAGATGTCACCCATACCCTGACTTCTGCCCTAGTCATGCCTTTGCTTTTCCTTATTGCTTTACTGCCAATACAGGGTCTGGCACAAACACCGCCTATGTTTTATCACACACAAATCTTGCGTTGCAAAGTCATAAGCATGTCCATCTGTAACATAACAACATGACCCTCAAGCACCCCATGGGACATTTTCAGTGACATGTTCAAATCGCTGTCCATCTTGTGTGAGACACTCACATGCCCCACCAACCACACTCAGCGGCGCTACTTCCGCCAGGCCCGGTATGTGGGCACCTAAGCACTGGATTTCCAGTTCTCCAGTTCGGGCATTAAATGAGGTCACACTGGTGGCCTTTACGGGGATCTGGGGTGATGAGCCACAATTTGGGTTTTAATAAATTCTTGGGCTGCTGTCGGGAGAGCTGACCAGCCCCCAACATCTTTTAAAGAGTATTTTTGAAATGCCAACAGGTGTGCTGGTAAATGCTTAATAAGAGGTTCTCAAAGAAGAAGAAGGAGGAAGAGGAGGAGGTGGCGGGGAAGCCGCTGCTCTGAAGGACTATGGCAGTAGGGTGGTGGCGGAGGTGGCTAATGGGCTGAGCCTTGTGTGGAGCTGCAGGGTCAGCATCGTTCCCTAGGTGATGAGAGGAGACGTGGTGAGGAAGGGTCACAGGAGAAATCACCTCCTACCCTAACAGCCCACCACCTGCCATCAGCCTCCTGAACCTGAAGTGACCTGAGGAACAAGCCCTGTCCCAGGCTGGGTGGTGTGTAGAGGGTGAGCTGGGAAAAGAAGCAGTAAGACCAGAGGCCATCGAGCAGCCGGGGGAGACCCTGGGACAGGGACAAGGAACTTGAAAATCAGCATGTTCTCAGGGCTAATTGAGTATCGTGAAGTGTCTGTTTTGTGTTTTTTTCCATGTTTTCTAGTGAAAGGCTTGCCTTTTTCTTACTGACTTGTAGGCATTCTTTGTATGTTCCGGACACCAGCCTTGGGAAATGTAGATATTGTAAACCTGAAGTGTCTTTTAATGAATAAAAGTCCTTACTTTTAATGAAGTCCAATATATCAAAATTTTTATGGTGACTTATGTAGTGTCCCATTTAAAAAACTTTTGCCCAACCCCAAGGTCATGAAGCTACAAGTTATTCTCCCATATTTTATTCTAGAAGCTTTATGCTTTCAGCTTGCACATTTTGGTGTGTGACCCATGGTGAATTAGTGGTTGTGTATGGTGGGAGGTAGAGGTCAAGATTCTCTTTTTCCATAGGGATAACGGATTGCTTCCATTCACTGAAAAGCTCTTTCGCCCTGGCTGGTGCGGCTCTGGATTGAGTGCTGGCCTGGGAAACAAAGGGTCGCTGGTTCAATCCCCAGTCAGGGCACATAGCTGGTATGCAGGCCAGGTCCCCAGTAGGGGGCGCTCAAGAGGCAACCGCACATTGATGTTTCCCTCTCTCCCTTCCCCCTTGATAAAAAGAAATACAATCTTTTTTTTTTTTTTTAAGAAAAGCTCTTTCATTTTTCCGATTGAACTGCGTTGATGTCTTTGTCATAAATCAAGTGGTCACATATGGGTGGCCCACTTCTGGACTCTGTTTTGAATTCTATTTGTCTATCTTTCATGCCAGTACCACGAGGTCATGATAACTTTAGCTTTGTGGGAAATCTTGAAATCTAATCATCTCACCGACCTCTTGGCCTCGCTTCCACTATGACCGCGCTGTCCTGCCCTCTCTGCTTGCTGGCGATGTAAATCTGTCAGGTTCATTCTTCAGGGTGCATTTTCGATATATTTTTTTTTCCAGCAAAGCTTTCATTTTCTTGTGACACGGATTTACACAGACACTTTTTTAGCTCTCACTCTGGTTAGCTGGAAATAGAGAGGAACACAGGAACATAGTGAATGGCACAAGGGGACTCAACCAGCCAAATTCAAAATGGGGGCACTTGTACATGACAAATGACATAGTTTCATGGACAGATGAATGGCTTTTTTAAGAAAAAGATTTTATTTATGTACTTTTAGAGGGGAAGGGTAATCCTTCCTTCTCACATGCCCCCTACTGGAGACCTGGCCCACAACCCAGGCTTGTGCCCTGACTGGGAATCGAACCTGTGACCTTTTGGTTTGCAGGCCAGTGCTCAATTCACTGAGCCATGTTAATGAAACAAGTTCCTTGGGACTTCTGTTACTTGCAGCCAGGAGTATTCTGATGCAAGAGGGCAGGGTCCTGGTATAGGTAACGGTGTGCTCTTTATGCCTCAGAATGGATCTGGGGGGAGGCAGAAAAGGAGAAGGCGGTACCAGGGACAGACCACTCTCACTGCTTGAGTAGTGGGGACAGGTCGGCGGCAATCCCGATCCACTCCGGCAGGAAGGCTGCCTCTGGCTTAAAAACTTTGAGGAAGGGAGAGTCCGGGAGGGTATAGTTGGCGAGGTAGATGGTTACTCCACCCACGAGGTAGGCGGCCCAGATCCCGAAGGTCCCAATGGTCATGATGGTGTGGTTACACTGCGTGAGCAGCGCGAAGTCCTTGCCCGGGGACCCCTCAGCGCCACTGCCGGCAAACACCACATCGCCCCGGGAGGCATCGATGTTCTCACGGCACCAGGCCATGCCGTTGCTGGTGACCACGAAGATGGGGGCGCTGTAGCGGGCCCGGAACCAGTCCAGAGCCTGCTCTAGGTACCGCCGGTCGGCCACCACGCCCTTCCACACCCGCGGCATGACATGGACGTAGTCGCCCCGGCGCACGTGGACCCCCACGAAGGTGCTCGGCCGGCTCCCGTTCACCTGCAGACCCCGCAGGTACATCTGGGCCTCCTCCCGCACGTGGTCGTGCAGGGTGAACTCCTGGAGGATCTCGGCGCGCAGGTGGTGGTAGAAGGTCCAGGAGCAGGGGTAGCCGGTGAGGCGCACGTAGTCCCAGGGGATGTGGCGGTGCCGCTCCTCCATCCAGTCGTTCAGGTGGTAGTTCCGCCAGGGGACCCTGCTGGCCGTGGC